>QLPG01006319.1:0-16810 GCA_003314385.1 Gomphus sp. MG54
GGGGCTGGCTTTGTCGATTCGGCGGGTGACTTGATGTAGTGCAGGTGTAGAGAATTTGAAAGGCAGAGGGTAGGGGTCAGAGTCTTCGGGTAGATTGGGAAGGTTGTACGGGCAGGGTGGAAAAAACAGGTCCATGAATGAGGCTGCCTTGTCGGCGTCCGTGTGTATTTCTGAAACAATTTGACCGTTGGCCCCCTTCTTGAAGAGGGAGGGAATGCGTGTGCGGGACCCGTCGGAAAGAGGGTTTTTCGCATATTTGCCGGCTACCCAGACATCTTTCTCTTTAGCCTCTTCGATCCAGCTCTTCCAGTGATCCGCTTTGGCCTTGCGGAGGGCTGAGATGTATGTGTTCCTGGCACGGTTTGAGGCGCGTTTGCTATCCTCCCAACCAGCTGTAAATCTGGTGCGAAATTCGTCTCTGCTCTTGCGTGCATAGTCATGATGGAGCTGAGTGAGGTTTGGGTTCCACCAACGCTTGGAGTAGGGGGTAGACCGCGACATGGGGACGGACCCTTTGATGGTGTCTTGAATTGCAGTTGTGAGCCGGTCTACGAAGTCGTCGATTTCGGGGGGGGTGGAGGGGGGCGGGGCATTGGGGAGACCGGACTCAGTTAGGTTCTCAGAGAGCATCTGTCAGAATTTGACCCAGTCTGCCTTCCTGAAGTTATGCCTGTCAGTCACCTGCTATACTGGGGCCCTGGCAGAACTTCCTGGTGTTATGACTCAGTAAAGCTGAGGAGTTGGTCAAGTCCTGCAGACTGTTTGGGGTGGCTAGGCTTCAACATGCTCATGCATTACACCCTGCTGTTCTATGCATGCCACTGATTTGGACAGAAGAGAGACCCAGGAAGAGGCCAAGAGTGTTGACCTGAGTGTAGGAATTCAGATAGGAAAAAAGTGGACAAGGGGATGTGAACCAAGTTGATATTCAGAGTGAGGAATTATCTACATACATCTGCTACTTATATAGGCTAAGAAGCAAGATGTGGAACAGGGTGGTGTAAGGAATGGAGAACAATAAGGTATGAAGAATCATGTGGAGGCATTGTCCTCAGTAATCAAGAATAAAATAAGGAATTTAGGCAAGAATAGAATAATGAAATATGGCCGAGAATAAAATAATGAGGGAGTGGGTGAGAATAGAACAATAGAGAATGGCTGAAGATAAAACAATAGGGCCATGACTGAATTAATAAATGAATAGTAAAAGTCCTAGGAGAGAATGTGTAAGGGAATGGACAGGGAATGAGAGAATAGTAGGGGGTGGAGGGGATAGGGTGAGAGGAATGGTCCAGATGATGAACTGGATGTACCGAGCTGAGACTGCATTGTAGTGAGGGATGATATGGGTAAGGGTCAGTCAGTTGGTATTACTGAGTGAACCAGAGCTCAGTATCATGGACTTGACACCCAGTCAGCATGGAAAGTGATGCCCAGCATGACACAGAGCACCATGATGATGGTACTTATATACTGTAGTTAGTGGGTGAAGGGTTCCCTAGAGTTTTCTCTTTGAGTTCCCTTTTGCCAGGTATGCTAGTTACTGTGTAATTAGGTGCTAAGCTAAATCTTTGGATCCCCCTTCACCAGTGCACCACCCAAGGGTAGAATGCCTGCTTAGGTTGCACTTACACTCAGTCTAGACCATGTAGCTAAGAAAGGTAGCAAAGTGGGGTTACTGAAAAAGGGGATGTGACCATGTGGTTGAATGAAAGAGGAATTGGGAACCTCAGAAATGGGAACCTCAACCAATGAGGTTATGACAATCCTTAAGTACTCCTAAAATACAGGAAATATTTGTGTAAATGTCATATGGTGTGCATTGCTTCACTACAGAGTTTTGTGTTAGGGAGAATGGAATTCATGGAGTTATAAGTTTTTTAGTGATGACCATGTCAACTTTTGTAATGCTCAATATTTATGGTTTTACAACAAAATGAGCCAAACATAAGAACTGCTCAGAGGGTGCTAGATTAATCAGAAATTTGAGAGAACACTGATATTTTTACAGCATTATATAATTGGTTGGAAAGTAAATTAGAGCTGGACAGGATTAAGGTCTACAATAAAAACCTGCCCTGGTTGATATCCAAAACATGCTTTGGATTTAGAGAATGAATATGTGTAAAAGCCACGAAACTCGGGTGGGAAGTAGCAAGGTGCGAACGGAAGGTCTGTAAGAATCCAGTCCTTATCCCAAGATAGGGAAACAAGATGCTCCTCCGGGGCGACGATTTGAAACGCACCTCGGAAGATATGGGTGACTCGGCTTCCGTCTGGCAATAGGATAGATGCAGATTCGAACAATGGAGTCGATTCGCCGGTGCTGAGATTCCAGATACGAACTGAATCTTGTATTGCACCGAAGATAACTTGTATTCCATCAAGTAAAAAGGCCACGGATGTCACCCAAGAGTCATGTCCCTCAAGTATATGCTCTGTTAACCCGGTAGTCGCATTCCATATCCGGACTGAGCGGTCTTGCGAGCCAGACGCAACATGTGCACCATCAGGGGAGAAAGCAACACACCGCACAGAATCTGAATGTCCCTCAAGGATCAGCTCGGCCTTCACAGTCATTGTATTCCAGATGCTGACAGAGTGGTCGGCTGAACCAGAAACCACACGTGTCCCATCAGATGAAAATGCAACACACCACACCCAGGCTGAATGGCCCATCAGTGTGTACCTTAACTTGCCTGTAGCCACGCTCCATATTCGCACTGACTTGTCGCCTGAGCCAGACGCGATTCGCTTCCCATCAGGGGAGAAGGCCAC
The DNA here is from genome assembly GCA_003314385.1 of Gomphus sp. MG54. NCBI lineage: Eukaryota > Fungi > Basidiomycota > Agaricomycetes > Gomphales > Gomphaceae > Gomphus > Gomphus sp. MG54. Next base: position 2,779 of record QLPG01006319.1, read on the forward strand.
AAAATTCACATAATCCGCATGACCCTCCAGCACACGCTCCACCTCTCCAGTGCTGGCATTCCAGACCCGAATCGAGTTGTCTTCTGACCCAGAAACAATCCGTGTGCCATCAGGCGAGAATGCCACCGACGTCACGCAACGAGAGTGTCCCCTCAGTCGGCGCTCTCTCTTCCCCGGAATCACATACAAAGGGCGAGATATGTTGCGTGGTGTTTCCGGTGAGACTGTACTTGATCCGCCTGCTTTCTTTAATTCGCTGACATTCCAAATCCGGACAGAGCAATCGAGCGACCCAGACACGAGGCGTGACCCATCACGCGAGAATGCAACAGACACCACCTGGCCCGCATGTCCCTTGAGCACGTGCTCTATTTTTCCCGTCCCCGCATGCCAGATGCCGATCGAAGAGTCAAAGAAGCCAGCCACGATTCGTGTCCCGTGAGGCGAGAAGGCAACAGACATCACCGCACTTGGATGACCCTCCAGTATGCGCTTAATCTCCCCGTTGGTAGCATTCCAGATAAGGACTGACTCGTCATTGGAACCAGACACAACACGTGATCCCTCAGGGGAGAAAGCGACAGACAACACCCAGTCTGAATGACCCTTTAATATGCCCTCTATCTCTCCATTTGCTCCATTCCAGATTCGCACTGTCATATCATCCGACCCAGAAACGATACGAGTACCATCAGGCGAGAAACCCACAGACCGCACCAAATTGGAATGCCCCTCTAGCTCCCGCTCTGTCTCCCCGGCACCCACACTCCAAATCCGAATGGACTTCCAAGACCCAGACACGATACGCATCCCATCAGGCGAGAGAGACACAGACAGCACCGCATGTGAATGACCCTCATATATACGCATCGTCTCTCCTGTATTTGTATCCCAGATCCGCACTGACTTGTCATTCGAACCAGACACGACACGTGTCCCATCATGCGAGATGGCGACACACCGCACAATGTCTGAATGCCCCACCAGCATGCGTTCCAACTCGCCCGTAGCCGTGTCCCAAATACGAACAGACTTGTCGTAGGACCCAGATACAACTCGGCTGCCGTCACTAGAGAAGATCACAGAGGTTACGGCCGCACGGTGTCGCATGACTTGCTCGGATGTCGGCCCCCAGGAATCCGCAACACCCACAATGACTTTAGCTTGAGGTACGCTGTACAAGGATGTCGCATATTTCTGTCGGAGTAGGGATTGTTTAGGAATCCATGTTAATGCCGAGCGATAGGTGTTGAGGCAGTGATGGCTTATAGCTTCAGATCCCATCTGGAGGCATCGACGAGCATCACCGAACAACAACCAGTGCTTATTGTGCATCTTCCGGTATTTCTGTAAGATTGATGAGCTAGAATTCATTTTTAAACAGCAAACTCACTGATATCGCTTCTGTTGCCTTGCGAAGAGACTTGACACCCGAATCTAGCTCACCAAATGCACTGAGGCACTCGAACCAGTGCAAGATGTGGTTATCGGCAAATTCTGCAACACTATCGAGCATCATTGATGGACCTCCAGAGCAACACGCTTTTAGAAGATGAAATGCCCAATACACGCACGAGTATCGGAGAGCCTCCGGAATAATGCCAGGATCGGTGATATCATGCGGGAGTATCCCAATTCTATCTTCAACCAAGTCACAAATATTATAACGAAGTGACTTATTCATGCATCGAAGACAGCTGGTGGCCAGTTTATGGTGTGTATCCAATTCGTCTACGCTGTGTGCTAGGCAGCGCTTGGGATCAACGATGAATTCACGGAATGAGGCGTGAAAGATGGTGACATGTTCATCATTGGTAGATGGAACATGGATTACCGAACGAAATCGAGATAGGTCAATCTCAACCTGATCGCGTGTCTTCTCTAACAAGGAAGCAATCCCCGAGATCGACAATGGGTTTTGAACACAGACTACTGTGGCAACCAATTCCTGTCTCACCATCTTTTCTGAGTCAATCAGGAGATTCTTGAATGCTTCCTCCATAATCAAATTGTAGAAATTGTCCAGAGATGGGAGAGGCAACGCCGAGCGTGTAAGCTCAGTAATACGGGTCTTTGGATTTACGTCCGTGTCATCGATATACCGCACCGCAGTAGCAGCGTATATGAATAATCCATCCGACTGGTCAACAAGACTCCTTATCTCGAGTTCGGATGGCCAGGGAAGGTTTGGCTCAGAATATCCGTGCTTCGTTGCAATATTTGACAATGAAAATCTCAGGTATATTTCAATATCGGTTTTTTCATCGTCCATTAATGATCCTTGATGAAGCGAAATTTCCTGAAGAGAAGATGCAGGACTGTGATGGAAGGACGAGGTGATCCATGTCTCGGGTCGACTCGTAATACAGAATTTCAGAGGTATGTCACCTACACCATCGAGGATTGCCTTTATCAGCAACTTTACTTTCTTAGGTTCCAAGCATTCGTCCAAAGCGTCTATAACAACAATATTGTCCAGTAGATGTTGGCTTTCCGCGACAAGTTTGATGGGCTCTATCACTAAGGACTTGAACTGCTCGGAGATGGAGTTGAGATCGGCCACATCAGGTGTGTTTGTCAGGAGATCATGCATTATTGCTCGAATCCCAGGGGTAGATCGAGCAAGCATGTTGGCAATTGTAGGAATGATCCGTGTTGCATCGGTCAATGCTGAGCTTGAGCGAGAACAAAAAAAGCTGGCTCCAAGGATCTTCTGCTGATCCAAACGCTGGCTGAGAGTGTGGGCAATGCTTGTCTTTCCCGTTCCAAGCTGACCGTTTAGCCAGTAGACCTTTGCAGCTGAAGCATCGTGTGCCCATCTCTCGAGGTCATCCAATATCCGTACACGTGTGCTCTCCATGCACCCGGGAAATTCGACATCTTCAGTAGCGTTGCGTGTGTTGTAAGATGCCCGTTTAGCAGGATTGAGCAACCCTAAAACATTGACCGGGGGGTCTAAACATATGTGAGGATGGACGTGAAAGGCTCCAAGTGGTCGCTGCACGTACTATTGGTGATTGGTATATTCACGTCACCCTTTGGATCTGCAACGGACAAAGAAAATGTCTCAGCCCTTTGAGTCTCGGTTATTGCTTGACAGACACGCTCACTGATGGTGACATTTCTCCAGTCAAGATTTATGCCCCCCGACGAAGTTATAGATTGTGGATCGGTGTTCAAGAGTTCAGACATGATAAGGTAGAAGACAAACGGTTTCCGCTAAGGTCACGTGACTCAAGTGTCACGCTCGCCATTTCGCACAAGGATCTGGCAGCATCGACAAAAAAATTATTCTGAAACCACAGATCAATAGCATAGAACTATATGTACATATTGTTGGTTTTAATTTTTGAAAAAAATCACTATTGCAAGTGTAGTATATCCAAACTTTCAAACATCTTCTCAAAATTCATAAACACATTTTTTAAGCAGTCTGACACTGTCAAAAATTTTTTGGTCACAAAATTTTTGCACTAATGTAATCACTTATATAAGGAAATATTCCATATATAGAAAGACATTCCGCAGCCAGCCATTTCCGCTAAGGTCACATGACTCAACTGTCACATCCACCATTTTGCACAAGGATCTGGCATCATGCCAGATACTATTTTAGCTAAGTCAGACAAGCCTGATGTTATATATAATGTATCTCAATTATTATTTCCAAAAAAAGTTGCCATCCTCTGTAGCAGAATACAATATTTTTTTTCAGTGACAAAAATTTTTGTGTTTGTGACTGTGACTATCACATCACGTGACCTTAGTGGAAACAGTTTGTCTTCTACCTTACTGTTAGGTGATGATGGTATGAATGGGTCGACACAGTGACGTGGGTATGTGCACAATAAGTTCGCACGCAGGTTCCTAGGACGAGGCAATGCCAGCGCCCAGTGCCAATAGAACTTGCGCGTCACTCAAGATAGTATCAAATACAACGCGTCTATTGCAACGTTTTAGCACTGGTTGGGTGCCCTTATTATATTCATTGTTCCTGGCTGACAGTGATTCACTTAAAAGAATTTTTTTCTATCCAGTAGTCTTCAGTGCTCTCCAGTGTACGCACAAGTTCACGTACAAATATCCTGGTTGGAACAATAGCCAGAGATAGCAGACAGCACCTGGGATTGACAAAGAATAATGGATGGTGGTGCATTTGTGATTTGACAGGCAGCTTGTTTTCATATCACCATGCCATGAACATCCAACAATTAGAGGGGACTAGAGTTGACGAGCTGTTCAGCTGCGTCACAAATTGGGTTACCGTATCTGTTAAGGTAGAAGACAAATGGTTTCCACTACATCATGTGACCGTGACAATGTCACGGTCACAGTGCAAAAATTTTCATCATCCAAAAAATTTTTGAAAAAAAATTGTATTCTGCTATAGATGGCAAGTTTTTTGGAAAAAATAATTGTGCTACACTATACAATATGAGCCTTGTCCAACTCAGCTAGAATAGTATCTGGCAAGGTATGGTGACCTCTGTACTTCTGACTGGCCCAAGCTGCTTGACTACCTGTGCGGCCTTTCTGATATGCATCCATAAACCATAATGATCTTGTGGAGAATCTGAAAGAAACAAGTGTCAATGACTGAATGAAGCAGGATAAAAATGCAATGGGAGTATGACAGATACATAATTGTATGACATACCTTCTCATTGAATCCAAAGGCACAGCATTCAGAGCAAGAATAACATTTCTTTCAAGATTAGCTTCTGATGATGATGCAGGAAACTCCCAGTACAGTATAGTAGACCTCCTTGATACAGGATACCTCCTTGATACAAAATGATTTTCCAAGGTCAATTCTCATTCCAGTAATACAGGGTTTTTCACAAAAAATCTACTATATATAAGCAACATTTAAGCCAACCCACACAAGGGAGGGAGAAGAATTGCATTCAGGAGGAATTTATTTTCATCTAAAATTTCTCAATTTTGATAACATACAATCTTAAATCAGTGATTGCTCAACTTTTCTAAGAGATTTTGTCATAGAGTGTACACATTAGAGAAGCTATGCATCTCCTATTGCTAATTACAAAAACTCCAAGTGGGATTTTGTGACATTTTGACCTGTTGCACAAAAAGATTTACTCTGCTGCAACAACAGTTTTTTTGCCCCCATAATATAAAGCAAAGATTCTTCTAAGACACTTCTTAACTGTTATATAATTTTTTTAAAATTTAATCTACAAAATTTTGAGCTAAAATTGAGCTTGACTGAAATCTGTATCAAGGAAGTCTACTATACTGTACACCCTCTTAGCAAATCCCCAGCATTGTTCAATGAAGTTGACCTCACAATAAAATTTTGGATAGAAAATCATCTGGTACCCACATGATTCAACAAGCTCCTCAAGTTTGGATTTCTGCCCAACAAAATCTGGTTCATTGAATAGAATCCGACGGCAACAGCAGTTGGTTTGTCCAGGTACACACTTGAACTGTTGGCATTGTGCTAATAAGTGTGTGGGATCTGGCAGATGTGCTCCATGATCAATACATTCCTGGATAATTATGCGCATGACTTTAAACAAACCAGCCTGTGGATGGCCAATTGGAAAATACAATGATTGTGGGGTGCCATCAAGAAATCGCCCATCCTGCATTGGGACTTTGCACACTGTGCCATGGGATCTTTGACACTGCACAGGAAGTTGGAGGCTACATCCTTAGGAGGTTTGACAGTCATGTGCTTGGCTGAAAGTGTATCTAAGCAATGAGCTGTGTGAGTTTTTGCATTGTCATAAAAAAACACATATGTGTCATCTGGGTAATCCTTTTCCAGAATGTCCATAGCTTGATTTGCCTGTTTAAGGATTTCATCATTGGTGAAGTAACCATCACGATTCTTTCCTGCTTTGAACATAACTCTAGTACTGTCATTGCTGATAATTCTTCATAAGCATGTTGTTTTCTTTGCAATATTGCTGACAACTGACTCACCTATTTTTTGCTTGCAACCAGCCATAGTCTGGTGACACAAAATCTGCAACCATTTGTGATAGCCCTTCACCTTTTGCATATGGTTTTGCACTCTTGCTTGAGTAAACCCAACATAGAACACGACGATCATGTGCATAAAAGGTTGACTCATTATACACCCAGGTTACAACAGGCTTATCCAGGCCTTTGGCTGCCTTCTAAGTGGTTTCAAGTGTGCCATCCTTGGTCCATTGGCGCATATGGGGTTGGATAGAGGCCACAAATGGGAGAAAGATATTTTGTCGGTAAGCAACAATATCTTCACGCTCATGGCCATCCTTATATTGACCTTTTGGCTCTTTCATCCAACGGGAATCCATTTTGGCCATCCACCTGCATGCTGTTTGTTTAGAAATTGACTTTTTCAAGTTAAGCTGCTCCTTCATTTCTGGTGTATAAAGGAACTGAACCACATCCATGGCATAGACATACTTGCCTTTTGATTGCAACTGCAAACAGATTTCTTGTGCCAAATCTTCATCCTCCAGAATTGTTGAATTGAATTTCCCATATTTATGTTCTGGTAGGTTTGTTGGATCACTGATGAAATTGTGTAACCACTCATGTAGCCATCTTGCCATCCATTCTGGATTCTTGCCTGAAATGCTTGCTGCTTGCTTGGATGCTGCAATCCATCCTTGGTATCCATTAAAGCAATAAATGCGGAGGAAGTTAACCATTAGCTCGAGGCATGTGGGAAGTGTGTAATCAAAGCCTGGGTCTGTATAGCCATCACCTGTCTTCCTTTCTGGCCGCAGAATTTGCTTAAGATCTGAAATTTGTAGGTTGACAAGGTCAGGATTTGGTGGTGGTGTAAATGGTTGTGATGGAGTCCACTTTGGGATAGTTTCAACATTGTCCTGAACAATGTCAGGAATGTCTCCCAGGTTATCCTCCTCTCGCTCTGGCCCATTAACTTAGGTAACCATAGGTATGTCATCTTCTTCCTCATCTGTGGTCTCTAATGTTATACTCCCTTGATCTGAATCTGAATCTATTTTGACTTCCTTGAGAGCAGGTGGCTGCTTTGAGGACATGCCACCAAGAAGGACACGTATATCACCAAAACCTCCATTCTGCATTTTTGCTGTCCAGTCCCGTTGTTTCTTTTTATTGTACTGTTATATCCTTATGGATTGGACTGTGCCTTTTTTCTTGTATGGTCCCCGTTGCTTAGTTTTGTCACTGTTTTGCGATCCAAACAATTTTGCCAATTGTTTTTTCCCTTTTGCAAGCCACTTCTCAAGACCATTGAGGTCATGCACTGGGACATCATTGTCCACTGATAGCAGAGACAAAGTGGATGCTGATGAATTTTGGCTTTGTGAGAAATCTCCACTGAATAAAAGGCTTTGGGCTTCCTCCCTATCTGAATCAGGTTGCACAATTTTCTGCTTCTGTAAGGAAATTCTTGTCAACAATTCATCCTGAACAGATTAAAAGGTCAAACCTTGATGGCATGGGTCCCAAGGTTAGACACTGTCCGGCTTCTCTTGAGTTTAGGCATGTTCTAGTAGATTTTTGACAGCAACAGACACCCCAGACTGTTACTATTACCAGTGGGAATGACTTTCTATATATGGAATATTTCCTTATATAGGTGATTATGTCAGCGCAAAAATTTTGTGAGCGAAAAAAAAATTGACAGTGTCAGACTGCTTGAAAAATGTGATTATGAATTTTGAAAAGATGTTTGAAAGTTTGGATATACTACATTTGCAATAGTGATTTTTTTCAAAAAGTAAAACCAACAATATGTACATATAGTTCTATGCTATTGATCTGTGGTTTTAGAATAATTTTTTTGTTGATGTTGCCAGATCCTTGTGTGAAATGGTGGATGTCACGCTTGAGTCAGGTGACTATAGCGGAAACCATTTGTCTTCTATCTTACATTGACATGCCCAACAATATGAATAAGTATTACTCAACCTGCAGAGCGGGTATCATATGATACATGCTGCGCAGCTTAACCGGATCAATACTTCTTCATACAGGGAATACCCAGATATTGGATGACCCTTTGCTGAACACATCGGCAAAGTTGTGGTAATGTTTGAGGACATGCTGTTTGATATTGTCCGGAATTTCTGAGGTGCCGACCATTATTGACCTACAAGCAAATTTTTTGAGGTCAGCAAGGTCGAGTTGAAACACCTGAGAGCCTTCTAGCCTGCAAGCACACACAAAGGTGTCAGCATTGACTAGTGTTACTTGAGGTGCTGCCAACTTTGGAGGTGGTGGCAAAGTGTTGCTAGGGAGCAAGGTGCTAGAAGCTATAGTAGCCAGAGGGGCTGGCATGAAGGCTGGTTCTGAGGTCTTGAAGGTAATATTGCCCAATACCCAGTTCATTGATGAATTATAGCAGGTAAGCCAGTTTTAGCCAAGTACTGCAGTGTAGGTTTGGTCTAGGTAATTAAGACCTAACAGCCTGCATGCACCAGTCCTTTTCTGTAGTGGGATCTAGCACAGTTGTTCAGCACAGCTAGAATGGTGTCTGTAACTTATAAGGCTACTATCTGGTGTGTCATTGGAATATATAAAATTGTATGTAGTATGACATGTGACTGTATGCTTGACCCATGATGAGATTAACAGATGTGAGTGACAGAATGTAATACTGCCCAATACCCAATCAATCAACAGACTGTAGCAGGTGAGCCAGTTGTGACCAAGTACTACTAATACAGATGAACCTAGTGATGTGACATATATACAGATGGACTGTAAATGTCCTGATGGAAATTTCACCAGCAGTTCTACAGATTCAGTAATGACTGAATGTTAAGTCCACGTGTCAGGTGCTTAGCTAGTACTTCCAAAGGGCTATCCGGGTTAGTGTGGAGGTCCGTAACGGGGCCAAGGACCAAAGACAGAAGTCGGACGGACTATGGACGGAGGCAGAAGTGCTGGGAATTTAGGGTCGGTCATGGAATGGTTCAATCTGGCCACTGAGGTGTTTGAGGTTGAAGGGACTTGGCTTCAACTTATGTGTTGTGCCCTCCTCGATCGTCTGTCCCTAATTTTGGAAAGGAGACGGGAGTTTACTGGAAATGAATCGGAAACTAGGTGGTAGACTAAATCGATATTTGTACTAGCAAACAGTCCAGTCGACTGGGAGACTATATACATGCGACTATCCTTGTACTATCTTTACCGGTCATAAAACAAGGAGAAAGGGAGTACAAGGGGTCAGTATAAAACAGAAAACAAGGGAGTGAGGTACACGATGGTCCTGTGCGTCGGTTATCAAAGTATTGAGTCTTTGGTCAGAGACAGACTCGGAGATGGTGTCTCGGTCGTGATAGGAACGGGAGTGGGAACACGGTTTCTCGGTCGGACTTGTCGGGAACGGGAACTACGGAAAATAATCCTTCGTCCTTTCGGTCGGAAAGGTCTCAGAACAGAGGTGGGTGGTTGTGGGGGTTAGTGTGGGTTGTTGAAAGCATGGGCTATAACAGTATCCCCTCACTAGGACCGAGCCCTCGAGGTCCTGAGCTTGTCTTGCTGTGAATAGGGTGGAAAAGGATGTGGGAATGTTTTTAGGCATTTGCACATAATGGGCGTTCTCCAAGCACCCGCTTGATCCTCCATATATAAGGGTTTTTCTTTTTATTGTTGTTTTTCCCCCTTTGATTTCCCCCCCATGTTGGACTTCACGTGGGATGTCGCGGAGGATGTGTCAGAGGAGATGCGTATCCTGAAAGCTCAGTATGAGGAACAGGTCTGTCTTCTGGAGGCGAAGCAGTCCCAGCAGGTGGAGGCCACTCGGCAGGCTGAGGCAAAACAGAAGGCCGAGGCTCTGAGGTTGGCAGGGGAACAGCGGCTGAAGGAGGTAGAGGAGCAGTGACTGAAGGAGGTAGAAGAGCAGCGGCTGAAGGAGGTAGAGGAGCAGCAGCTGAAGGAGGTAGAGGAGCAGCGGCTGAAGGAGGAGGAGGAGAAGAAGGAGAAAGAAAAGGCCCGTGCCGTTGAACAAGAGGCATTGCTACTGGAGCGTGCCCTTTTACTTGCGCAAGAAAATGAAAGTTTGGAGGAGGACGAGAATGAGCCAATTTTTGGGGGTTCCGAAGATTCTATGTCAGACCACCGCTCGTCCGTGGGTTGGGAAACCGTCCTGTCACCGTCTAGGGGGCATTCCGGGGGTGAACATCATTTGGTGCCTGTGGTCAGACCCGGTTCTGCTGTATTGAACGCGGACTGGAAATGTCGGGAGCACAAGGAGGAAGGGGCTCTTATCTCCACGGTGCAGAAGGCCCTTGAGAATCAAGTGGTTCGTAAGGCGTGGGAGGTCGGAAGGGAGGTGGGTCTCGGGCCCATTGAATCCAGTCGTTGGGCATTGACTCAGTATCATCCCGATTTGTATCAGACCGTCGCTCCTGAGTATTCCTCATACCTGAGGATGGAGCCCTGCGACCTATGTCGTAAGCGAGGGAAACAGTGCAAGTGGACGACATCGGCAAAAACCTGTGTCCCCTGCTGGGCCAGTCAGGTGCGGTGTGAGGTGGACAGAATGCCGGTTGTCCGAGGGGCGGCTACGAAGAAGCGGGGGTGGGAGGAGGAGGACATTCCTGAGGCGTCCTCTTCTAAGAGGTCTAGGGTGGATGTGGTGATTCCTCCTCCCTCAAAGGTTGGCTGTATGGAAATTGTGGCCGTCCTGGGGTTGATCCAGGAAGCTCTGATCGGTATGGATGCCCGTCTTCGGGCTCTGGGAGCAGAAATTAAGAGACTGTCCAATGCTTCTGAGATGCGGAACACTATCCACACCGACAATCGGGACCATCCGAAGTGGAACTGTCAGTGCGGCAGTCTTGCTCCAGCTACTTATGCGATGGGGGATCAGACAGAATCGGATCCAAGCGTGGTGGATGTGACGCCCAAGGCAGGGCGGTCAGTTAATCTGGTTGACCCGGTGTTGGGGCCGAGTGAGGAAGGAAAGGGAAAGGGGGTGGACTTGTTCCAACATTACGATCCTTCCGATCCCGATGTTAATCATTCGCTGATCTATGGTAATGACTAGTTTGTTCGTAATTGTTTGAAGAATGTCATTAATGATTCGTGGTGGTTGTAGCGGTCAAGGCGGTCTTGGTTGTGGTTGTCGTGGTTTTGTCACTAGGACTGGGTTGGAAAAAACTCGGGGATGTCCTGCAAAAAATGCGAGTTTGGGTAGTAACCATGTCAGGGTATTTTCTTTAGTGAATTTATCATGTTATCAACAAGGGTCTAGGCTAAGCAAGGGATCTACAAGTGGTACCACTTGTCTAAGGGGCGGTACGGTTTTGAGGGTCACGATTTCCTGAGTGGAAATATCTCGGGGGTCGAATTTGAGCACTACAGCTCAGGTACCAAAAAGCAGTTCGGACATGAACTAAACAAAGTAGTACTCAATACCCTATCGATTGTTGGATTGCGGTGGGTGAGCATGTGGTGTCTGGTAACTAGAATCTTTGACAGATTTTCAGAGGGTCACGGTTGAAACTTATCAACGGGTGGTCACAGGTGTTTCGGGAACTGAAGAGAGTGGATGCATTGTTTGTTTTGCTCTGTGGGCACTGTCGATTTGTTCAATGCGAACGACTGGCGCTGGAGCCGGGGGCCTGTGCCTAATCTTTGGATTCCGAGGCGTCCGATGCTTCAGATTCCTCCTCGACTTTTTCTGCTATGGAGGCTGCCTGTCCTTGGGTGCCCGTGATAGGGGATCTCAGGCATTCTTTGGCTGTGTGACCCGATCTACCGCAGAAGAGGCAGAGGTTTTGTTCGAATCGGCGCTGGCATTCTTGTGGTGTAAGTTTTCCGTCTTTCCCTAATCTGGACGAAAGGTTCGTGGTAGTCCTGCTGCTACTGGACGGGGTTGTGGGTTGGCCTACCTGGGCCGTCTTATTGCCCGTGTTAGGGGCGGAGTATGTGTTCATGGAGGTTCTTCCTCTATCGTATGGGTGGTCTAAGTTCCAGTTTGAGGCGGTTTCTCTGGCAACTTCTGATCAACATTCCCAGTAGCAGGTGTTGATGGACTGGGATAGGAGGTGGAGTTAAAGTAGGGAATGTGGTTTTCCTACCCTAGAGATCTCGTCTTTGATTATCCTGGGAAGTCCGTTGTAGAATTGCCGATGGAGTGTGGCGTCGCCCCAGTGTATGCGGGTGGCTAGTCGGTTGAATTCGACTACATAATTCGTGATGCGCTGGTTGTTGTACATGCGGAGGTTTTCGAGGTCCACTTCGGCCTCTCCTTCCAGGTCATGGAGTCCAAAGTTGGTCTTGAGTTCAGAAACGAACTCGTCATAGTCGTAGAGCCAGTCTGGCTCATCGGAGGCGGTGAGGGCTGGTTCAAACCAGTCCAGGGCAGTACCAGTCAGGTATGATAACACATAGGTTACCTTGGCGCTGTCGGAGTCGAAAGCATCAGGGCAGTCACGGAAGTTCAGCATACACTGCACTAAAAAGGCTTGTAGCTTCCTTGAATCGGATCCGTCGAAGGGATCCATGTCTCAAACCTTGGTGGCATGGGGGGCTGATCTTCTAGGGGAGGCCAGATTGCTTGCTAACATGGCGATGGCCTGGGTGAGGTTAGGGAATGGCACGGGTCACCCACGGGTCAAATGTGGGTGACCCGCACCCGACCCATGGGAAACCCGAACCCGTCAACCCATGGGTTTTTTCCCACGGGTCGACGGGTCTCGGGTGCGCGCCGCACCCGCACGCAATACGTCGCGTACGTGGCGGCGCGCACGTCGCGTTCGTCACGGCGCGTTCGTCAGGGCGCGTACGTCGCGTACGGGCGTCGCGTACGCCGCGTTCGTCTCGGCGTGTGCGCATACGTCGCGTACGTCGCGTACGTGGCGGCGCGTGCGCATACGTCGCGTACGTCGCGTAGGTGGCGGCGCGTGCGCGTACGGGCGTTGCGTACGTCGCGTTCGTCACGGCGCGTGCGCATACGTCGTGTACATCGCGTTTGTCACGGCGCGTGCGCATACGTCGTGTATGTGGCGGCGCGTGCGCGTACGGGCGTTGCTTACGTCGCGTTCGTCACGGCGCGTGCGCGTACGTCGCGTTCGTGGTGTCGCGTGCGCGTACGTCGCGTTCGTGGTGTCGCGTGCGCGTACGGCGCGTTCGTCGCGTTCGGGGCGTCGCATTCGTGTCGGCGCGTGCACGTACGCGTAAGTCGCGCTCGAGTCGGAGTTGACGCCCCGGGTTGGGCCCGGGTCACGGGTGCTCGCGGCTTGACCCGCACCCACACCCAAGGACACCCGACCCGGTGACCCGTGCGGGTTGGCCTGACCCGTGCATTTCCCTAGGTGAGGTCAGGCACATTTTTTGGCCCTATAGCGGGGGCTCCTCCTGGTGGTGGAGGGGGTGGTGCTACGGCAGGTGGTATGGGATGGGGCTGGGCAATGGGTGGTGGTGCAGCGGGTGGTGGTACGGCGGGGGGTGGTGCAACAAATGGTGGTGCAGCCTGTGGGGGGGCGGTGCACGGTGGTGGTGCGAATGGTGGTGGTACAAAGGGGGGAGATGCGAGGTACGGGGGTACCATAGATGATGATCTGGACATGGTTGGTACTGCTGAGGATCATCCTGAACTGGAGGGCATCTCTGGGGGTGACAGTTGGTTGGTCACCAGGGGGTTCACAAGGAACGGGTTGGTCATACTCAAGCATGAGCGTAAGTCCATGTTCGAGAATCTGGAGTCTGAAGAGGGTTTTGGGGGGTGTGCAGGGGTCTGAGGCATCTGAAAACCTGGTCCAGGAACGGGTAGTTCTCGGGGGACAGACACGTGGCGGTGACAGTAAAGCAACCGATCTCAACCATGTTCCAAATTAGACTCCGACGGCGCTCATCCCATATCACCTTTACTGTCACCACATCACACAGCCAACCATTCTATTCAGCCCTCCAATCTTCAGACTCCCATTATATCATCATGTCTTCTTCAGAACTCATTCCCATGCAATGCTACAACACCCAGGACACACGCATCCAGGCAGAACAATTAACATATCATTATCTTCGCGTACCCCCACCAGCACATTTCTCACTCAGAAGATGA
>QLPG01006322.1:0-37520 GCA_003314385.1 Gomphus sp. MG54
TCTATGTCATTCTGTGTGCTTTTATATTCTGAAATTTTCGATAATTATTCTGTATTTTTACCCTCAATATTGAGGGAGCTATTCTCTGTTTCGTTTGTACTCACGTGCGCCTACACACACACTGCACAACGCGCATGGCCAGCTCCCTGGGAAGGGACCAGCAGCTTGGCTCAAACCTTCAATAGGGTCAAGAGCCAGCTGTAGCATATATGTGGGTGAAACATCACCTGCATATGCTTCCCTCCTCAGTGATTGACCACACTGAGGAGGTGAGTTGTATAGTATTATCTACAGAGCCTCACGGCTAATTTTCTTTCTTTCTCTTTTGTAAGATAAAATATTTAGGTATAATTTCCGAATAAATAAGAGTGATTGACCACACTGAGGAGATAAAATATTTAGATTGTCTAACAACTTCTCTATACTACTGTACAAGTTGCCATAATCTCTATATAATGCTGGTGGGGTATCGGCCAAGTCCAATAGAACGAACAGACATGTCTGGCTTCAATGCTGTGTGACAGTTCTCAGATGCCACTGGAGTTGCCCTTACACTATGTCTGTTATAATATAAAAGAATGATCCAGTTGTAATAAATGTAATATCTCCCAAGGTTGAAGCGATGGTGAGGTTCTGAGTAGGGCTAGGCTTCAACTTGCATGTCACACCCAGATCACACTAGACCTTAATTTTATAAAAGTGAGATCAGAAATGAAGTCTAAGATGAATGGAAGGAAGCTTAGTTGAAATCTTAGTCGATTATCTGACTGAAGACTGAACTACTGAATGTATAAGATCTTTATATAATTTTCAAATCTACGAGGAGTCAACTAGATTCCTATAATAGATAAGAAAGTCTGAGGATCGTGAAAAGCAAGAACAGAAATACTATGTCCCAATCTTGATCTCCTCCATGACATTGAGGAGTGACATGTCACCCCAATTCCCAATGGAGTTACCCTATATGGAATGTAGTAGCAGATCGGATATCAGAGATAGAATGGAATTGTGAATAAGTAAAGTGGAGCAGAACATGATAAAAAAGTATTAAATGTAAATGAAATGAAAATGGATTTGCAAGCATGTGGGGATTGATGTAAATGAGTGGAGCATATTGACAATTGAATGTGACACCAAGATGGATACATGAGGTGCATAGAATTTGAGGCTGAAGATTGTATGGTCAAATAGGCAAGTGAGGGCAGAGTTAGGCTGAATGGGCTGAATTGAATAGTCAGGCATGTAGGTGCAACAGTTCCTAATAATGTCTCCTGAGTGAAAGGCACAAACAACTCCACATGGAGAGGGAGAGATGGAGGAAGGAGACAGAAGAGTAAGAGGCCAGCTGCATGAGTATCCAAAGAGGAGGACAATTAGTAGGAGTGCCAGAACAAGGTGCACTCAAAATTGGAGGAAGATTGCAAGGCTGTAGAGAAGAAAAAGGTGGATGAGAATAGGGACAAGGAATGGAAGAAGAAGAAGGATGTGGATAATGCTAAAAATGGTCAGAGGAGGCTCAAGATATCTGGGCCATAGTCTCTGGTAAAGGTGGCCCTAGGGCTACTGTGAAAGAGCAGGAGGCAATGTCAAAGTATAATTCACCAAGCTTTGGTTCACTCAGTTATACCAGCCAAATATTTACCATATAATTATACATACAAGTGATCAAGTCAAATATTCATAAACCACTAGTACATCAGTCTCAGCTTGGTACATTTGCTTCACACATTTGATCCATCACATCCTTTATCCTATTTTGTTTCACTTATTCTTTAATGTTACTTCACTTTGCCACAGTATATCTGGCTTAGGCCCAGTCATATATGTCTATTCTCCATGTCTTGTCTCCATATCTCTTCATTTTAGTTTACATTTCTTATGCTACCCTGTTCTATACTATGTCATCTATCCCCATCTTTTTGACTATATAGGTAGTGCATTATCATATATGTATTCTCTGTTTGGAATATCAACTAAGTTACATATACATATACTTCCTCTACATCAGTATCCATGTTCAGTATCTACACTCTCAGTCCTCTCCCAAACATCATCCAAAATCCAGTGGTAGAAGGAATAGGAAGGCACAATGCAAGTACATTGAAGACAAGCCATATCTGCTTGGCTCATTGGACCAAGCTGAATCTGCCCACACTTGACCAAAGTATTAAGGGCTGATGCTATGTGATCTCAGGCACAAATGTAATAACACCCTTGAATACAATGATGATGGGTTTGGCTCAATCTAATGAGCCCAGCAGATATGGCTTAGCTTTAACATATGTGCATTGCACCCTCCTATCCCTAATGCCACTGGATTTTGGAAGGTGTTCAGGAGACGACTGAGATCATGTTTTGGAACCTGTCAAGACTGTTAATAACACTTCCAATCTCTATGACCATGGAATAAACAAGTCTAAGAGAATACTAAACTTTGCTGCAGTGTCAAGTGCATGTACCAAGCACCCAGTAACTCAGCAGTGCCAACCAAATGATCAGTCCAAAATAGCTAGCATAGCCATGAAGCAGTGCTGTTGCAATAGGCACAGCATTGTGCCTATGCACTTGGTAACCAATTCAAACTCCACACTGTGTTTGAATAATTCCTGGTTTTGGATATGATTAGCAAACTCAGCTGAGTTTGTGGACTCTTGTGGATACTGTAGTTGGGCATCAACAAAATAAATGGCTTTTAGCCTCTAAAAAAATCAGGAAAAATAAGAGAAAAATATAGTGAATTTGAGGCTATTGGATACTACATTTAGATACCCAAAGACTAATTTTTATGCCGCAATTTTAGTGACAAAAGGTGAAAATAAGCGAATATTGTAAAAGAAAATTAAGAAAGAAAAGTAACTGGCACCATTGGGTGCTTTTTAGACCAGGCCTAAATAGCCATAATCCTCTACAGATCATCCATACTGAATGTGAATGAGGACTTAGAGAGAAAGTAGATGTATGCATATCTTAGTTGATTGTCAGAACAGAGAATACATACAAGATGATGTGCTGCTTTTATAGTCAAAAGAAATGGGGATGAATGACTATAAGATGGAACAGGGTAGCATGGGGAATGTAAGTGGGGTAAGGAGACATGGAGATGAGACATGGAGAATAGTCATATATGACCATGCATAATCAAACATACTAAAGTGAAGGAAAGCAAACATAAAGAATAAGTGAAATGAAAAGAAATAAGAAGCATGATGAACCAAACAGATGTAGTGAGTGTACCAAGCTGAGGCCAACATACTAGGTGACTTGTGAGTGTTTTGGCTTGATCTCTTGTATATGCAATTATATGGTAGACATTTAGCTGGTATGACCAAGTAAACTGAGGCTTGGTAAATTGTACTTTGACAGTACCTTTGTCAAGTACACATACCAAGTATCAGGTAACTCAGCAGTGCTGACTGAATGATCAGTCTAATTCCACACACAAGTGACCAAGCCACATATATGTCACTTGGTATGTCGGTCTCAGGTCAGCACATTCACCATCAACATTCCCTATTCCTATCCATCATCTACCCTCCCTCATTCATTACCCATTAATTCCACCCCATTTACTTCTTATTTCTCAGCCTGTTTTACCTTGGGACATTCCTTTATTGTTTTATCCTTGGCCATGACCCTATTGTTTTATATTGGGTCACTTTCTATTATCTTATTCTTGGCCACATTTCTATTATCTTATTTTCATTGTTCTATTTTTGTTTACATTCCTTTATTCTATTCTTGATCATTGTGGACAATACCTCTACATGCTCAACATACCTTATTGTTCTCCATTCCTTATACCACCCTGATTCCACATCTTGCTTCTTAACTTGTATAAGTAGCACATGTATGTAGACAATTCCTTGTTCTGAATATCAACTTGGCATACAACTAGGTTTATGCCTTCCTGTCTTCCCTTCTCCCCTCTGAAGTCCCTTACTCAGGCTGATACTCTCGGCACTCTCCCAGGTATTATGTCCATTCCAA
Source organism: Gomphus sp. MG54 (assembly GCA_003314385.1). Classification (NCBI taxonomy): domain Eukaryota; kingdom Fungi; phylum Basidiomycota; class Agaricomycetes; order Gomphales; family Gomphaceae; genus Gomphus; species Gomphus sp. MG54. The sequence goes on from QLPG01006322.1 coordinate 3,988, forward strand.
ATTAGTGGCACACACAGAAAGTAGGGCACAACACACAAGTACATTGAAGCCATGCCACTCTGATCAGTCTGCAGGACTTGGCCAATTCCCACCCACATTGTGAAATCAGCACTATTGCAATAGTGCTTTTTTTCTGGCCCACACATTGTTAGCATTCCCAGTGCCTAACAATGTTCCTCTTAACAGCTGAACCCATAAAGCCAGTAAGTGGAGCTTGAAATATAAGGTCTCAGACACCTATATAATGTAAGGGGTTGTTTAAGGTTTTAATTTCCCAGTGAAGCTTCTCCCATTACCACCATCACCACTACCTGCCAATGCCCTCCTGCCACATCCAATGGGATATGAAACTAACAAGGAAGAGCACCTCAAGCGCAAATTCAAGTAATGTGCAAAAGAATGCACTGAAAAGTGGAAGGGCAAAAACCAGGAGCAGGAGAAAAAAAACCAGGAGGTGAAACTGGTAGCTGAGGCTCAAGTGAAATAGGAGGCCAAGGAGAAGGCAAAGTGGGAGGCTCAGGAGGCCCTCAAACTAAAACTATCCTCTCACGGGGCTCTTCCCTCACTCCTCCCCTCACCCGCAGGCAGCTCGAATGTCAAGTTCAGACCATTCTATACCACCCCCTCACCTTTCCAGACGGCGAGCCGGGAGAATCCGACGAAAGATCGTTTATAGCTTCGGCAAACAACCCTCACCTTCATCAGCCACACATACTGATAAAGTTGGACAACGCCAAGCATCGCAAGGGCATCATGGACTTACAACAGCAGGCCCAATTTTATCGAGTGAATCCACTTCCGAAGTGCCTACCGGAGAAATCGATGATTCGGATCAAGTTCCACAGGACGTAGAGTCTACAAACTCTCCTGACTGTGTACCTGAACCCATCACAGCTGCTCCCGTTTGGGACGGACCCTCCGATTCAAGGAAGGTTACGTTTTACCCCCATGGATCTACTACAGTAGGTCCCATTTCACCGAGGGAGTCAACTCTCCCTACTGGAGAAATCGATGATCAAGTTCCACAGGGCATACAGTCTACAAATTCTCCCGAATTTGTACCTGAACCCACCACAGCTTCTCCCATTCCCACCGATGGACCTTCCAATTCAAAGAAAGCTATGGTTGATCTCGATAAGTCGAGGATCTTCCTGCAAAACAACTCTTCAGAAGGACGCCGGAACCATATCATGTTGAATTAAAGAAAGTAAGAACGGCGCTTCAAGGCATGCAACAGTCCTCGGTGCCATTAATGGCACCTGTGAAAGGATTCTTGGAAGCTATTACAGATATAGAGGTATTTGGCGTTCATAATATATCATAACACCATGGTCACCTTTGATGCCCTCAGAAGGTTTGTCAGGAGGAATGGGAAGGTTCATGTTTAGTGGCAGAGCTTAGTGATTTCGAATTCATTATCTCCCAACATCGTAACGAATCGGATTCGTCTGACTTTGCGAATCGTCTTGATGGGATATCAGCGTGAGAGCATTCCCAATACTTGATATGAAAGCTTACCGGCTGAAGGGAGTGTATAGTGTTATAAACCATCAGATACCTGTCGTTCGGGAAACAATTTCGACCAAATTACCACGTCGTGCTGGAGAAGGCTCGCAAGATTACAACGATATTGTTACATCATATCGCACTATTTCTCACATTTTAAACATGCAATTTAATCCAAAAAATCAGGTTTTACTTCGTCAACGGTTTACCTCACCAATGGGGAGCATTATCCAACCATGGTCTAACGTCTCCTTTGGTACGCGTGTTTGTTGAATTGAGAATCGGGTTCTGAGAGCTGAGACGATTCCCGTTTTCCATTGCAGATGCTCAGGATGTGAAAATAGAAAACACACTCACCGTCAGTAAGTGTGGTGAAACATGGCAGTAATCACAATCTCACAGCCATTTAGACCCTGGGCCCGATCCTCTCGGCAGGCTGCCGCGTGCACCGTATGCAGCCTACAATGCTGCATCTTCTGCGCGGCATGGATGCACAAAGGGCACTCGTGAGCTGATCCTCGCTAAGCTTGAAGCATGGGCAACCGATAATGAGGGTTCCAATATATATTGGATGTGTGGTATGGCGGGAACGGGAAAGACCACAATTGCTTACTCATTCAGCAAGATACTGGATCAGATAGGAATGCTTGGAGCCACCTTCTTCTGTTCTCGTGCGCCAAACGAATGCAGGGATGTCTCGCTTATCATTCCTACTCTAGCTTATGGACTTGCTCGACGGTCCCCTTCTATTGATTATGCTCTCTTCCAGGTTCCTGAAAAGGACCCCGATGCAGTTTTGCAACCTCATTCTGAGACCTGCCACTGATGGACAAGGAAAAATTTCCCCCAGATATTACGTCATCGTCATCGACGCTTTGTATGAGTGTGACGACCAATCCAAAGTTGCCGAGCTGCTATCAATCATTTCCCAACATTTGCCCCTTTTTTTTATAAAATTCTTCATCACCAGCCGACCGGAGCAAGAGCTCCGGAATATATTTAATTTACAAGGTTTCAGGGACTCGCCAAGGACTTATCTACACGATGTGGAACAGGATATTGTACGGGCGGACATCGAGATTTATGCAAGGAAGCGTTTGTGTCAAATGGCCAAGATGCGGGCCGACTTTGATTGGTCGTCAGATGAGTGGCCCCCCAAGTCCGAGCTCGAGTCTCTTGTCGATGGTTCAGGAGCTTTGGTCATATATGATGCTATTATATGCCAATCAATATGTTGGGGGAGGGGGCGACATGCGGCTGCGTCTTACGGAACTGACCAGACGGGCTGCAAGAAGCCCACAGGGAAAACCAGGCATCTGGACGAGGTTTATGGCCACTTATTACAGGTAGCATATGAAATGGCGGATAATGACGAGGGGAAGATTCTTACTCGAGTACTTGGGGCGGTGATCAGCGCTCGCAACCCCCTTTCGATCCATAGCCTTGCTGTTTTGCTGGCTTTGAGCTGCGAGGAAATCTATGCAGCATTGGGATTTGTTCATTCAGTCATACGTACACCCGAAACTCGGGATTACACCCTGCCAATTACCTCGTCCCATGCCTCCTTTTCTGATTTCCTCACAGACACCAGTCGCTCTGGAAACCGCAACCTCGACTCCGTTGAGTCCCACAGAGGCCTGATTCATTCATGCCTGGGGTTGATGCAACTCGCCTTGAGAAGAATATATGTCACGTAGATGTGCGACTCGCAAATGCGAAGATACCGTCTGCAGACCACATTTCCCATGCTCTTACTTATGCTTGTGTTTCCTGGGCTTCTCATCTAACCGAACTGGTACCCGAAGCTCCTGAAATCCACGAACTGTACAACTTCTTTGAAAACCAGGTTTTTCAATGGGTAGAGTGCCATAGTCTCACTGATCATTTGGAGAGTGGAATCCGGTCTTTAAAAAATTAGAAACTTGGGCAGAGGCAAGTCATCATACTATATGTACAATCAATCTCTCATTTTGCCCGTTAGAGTCGACACGATTTGGTATTGAAAGCCATTGATGCTCGACTGTTCATTACTGAGAACTTTGAACTTCTCAAAGACCATGGTCTCGAAGTATACAGTTCCGCGTTAGTATGGCTTCCAGAAGAATCGCAGATCCGCCAAGAATATCCCGATGTTCCGAACTCTAAGATGACCATTGTGGGGGGAATACGAGGAACATGGGGGGCCTATGAGGCTGTGCTTCATGAGCATGTACACGGTGTGATATCTGTTGTCTTCTCGCCAGACGGCAGCCGTATTGTGTCTGGATCTAATGGTAGGACTGTGCGAATCTGGGATGCGGTAACAGGACAGTTACTGGCTGTTCGGGAAGGGCATTTAAAAGAAGTCTGTTCAGTCGCTTTCTCGCCAGACGGCACTCGCATTGCGTCTTCATCACGTGATGGGACTGTCCGAATCTGGAATGGGACGACGGGCGGTTTGGAGAAACTATTCGAGGGGCATTCAGGAGAGATCTATTCAGTCGCTTTCTCGCCAGATGGCACTCGCATTGCGTCCTCATCACGTGGTGGGACTGCCCGAATCTGGAGTGTGACGACGGGAGAGGTGGGGAGATTACTCGAGATCCAATTAGGAGAGGTCTATTCAGTCGCTGTGGAGAGATTACTCGAGAGCCAATCGGGAGAGGTCTATTCAGTCGCTTTCTCGCCAGATGACACTCGCATTGCGTTATCATGCCATTGGAATGTCCTAATCTGGAATATGACGACGGAAAAATGGGGGATATGGAATGCGGGGACGGGCGCTTTGGAGAAATTACTCGGGTATTTTCCGCCTTCACTCTTTGACAGCAAAACTCTGTATGTGTTGAAGGACGTGTCAGTGGAAGTACCTGAGGGGTATTCCGATCCTATTCCGATTCTGTGAAGTCAGCTGTCTTCTCGCCAGACGGCAAGTACATCGTTTCTGCATCCAACGACACGACCGACCGAATTTGGAGTTTAGTGCGGGAGTATCGATGGCCGTACTCGAGGGCCACTCGAATTGGGTAACATCGGCCGTCTTCTCTCCAGACGGCAGCCACATCGCTTCTGCCTCTAATGATATGACTCTAAGGATCTGGAAATCGATAACTGGACGTTCGGTGGCCCCGCTTAAAAAAAAAAGAGTATTCACACTGGGTGATATCGCTGCTATTTTCACCAGATGGCAACCACATAGCTTGTACATTCTCCGACAGCACTGTGAGAATTTGGATAGTGATAACTGGCAGGTCAATAGCCATGCTCGAGGGCCATTCAGACTGGGTGACCTCTGTGGTCTTCTCACCGGATAGCAGCCGTATTGCATCTGCTTCCCAGGACACCACTGTTCGCATTTGGAACGTGGAAACGAATGAGTCGGAGGTCATATTCGAGAAACATTCACACACTGTGATATCAGTCCTATTTTCGCCCGACGGTCAGACCCTCGCGTCTTCATCCGAAGACAATACGGTTCATATATGGACTACGATGAAAGGAGAATCCATTGCCGCCCTCAATGGCCACTCAGAACGAGTGTCATCGGTCGTCTTCTCGCCAGACGGTAGCCTCATCGTCTCTGGATCCAACCACAGGACCGTCTGAATCTGGACGTCAACGAGTGGAAAGTTAGTTGCCTTGCTCGAGGGGCATACAGACTCGGTGGAAATAGTCGTTTTCTCTCCCGAAGGGAGCCGCATTGCGTCTGCATCGTGTGACAGGAATACTAGAATCTGGAACGCAACAACGGGAGATCTGGTGGCTGTACTCCAGGGTCATTCAGGATGGCTTGAATCCCTGAACTTTTCACCGGACGGAAGCCGCATTGCTTCTACATCCTCGGACTACAGTCTCCATATTTGGGAGATGGGGACCGGCGAGTCGGAGGTTTTCCCCAACCCCATTTTACAGCCCCAGCGACAACCTCAGTCCCCAATCCTTCATACTGTACAGTCCCCAGGGTGGAAAATCACTCGACCAGGGTTGTTTGTGTCCATAGATAGGAAGTGGATCCTTGATGATAATTGCGAACCAAGATGTTGGATTCCACCTCACTATCGTGATTTCAGCCACTTCGACCTTCGCCTTTCCACAATATGTTTTGCTTATCCCTCGGAACGTGTTGTGATATTGAAAGTCAGTTCTATGCCTATAAGCAAGCTATCATTACCGAAAATATCCCATTATCAACTTGCAGGCCGAATAGTAAGTACAAAACATCCCCATAATCTGGAAATGCATTGTTGATTGTTTGATCCACACCTTAGATTGCGTTGCATGTGTTAAATGAGCAAAATATATTATATTTGTGATTTTTCAAAAACTCACAGTCCTTTTGAGATCTGAGTCTACAAATTAACTAAATCAATATTACACTACATCCCTGAATATTTCTAAAAATTATCCATACCGATACGACTGTCCCAAGGTGCATATATATATATATACTCAAATTCATGCCAATCTCATCGATATTTGAGTGCTCTGATTATATTTGTATTGACAATATATTGAAGAAATGGCTATTATATTTTTCCATATTATTTCCAAAATTTCCCAGCTATTAGTTGACACATGTTGCCTTGCCATCCTGGTGTTTTCCCTAGTGAAGTACCAATGCACAGGAATTCAAGGTTCACATGTGATCACTGTCAAAGTTTACTAGATAGTGCCAGTCAAATGTCTCATGTATAATTCCACATACAGTGATCAAGTTAATATTCACAAGTCACTAAGTACATTGGTCTCGGCTTGGTACATTCACTTGGTCCATTTGGTTCATCTCATCCCTTATCCTACTTTGCTTCACCTATGCTTTTATGTTCATTTTGCTTCACTTTGGTATACCTCAGTTATGCATGGGCATGTATGCCTATTCTCTACATCTCTTTATTCTAGTTTACATTTCTTATGCTACTGTCAGGCACTGGTAATGCCAACGATGCGTGGGTCGAGCACTATTACAATAGTGCCAGCTTCACAATGTTGATGGGAATTGGCCAAGTCCTGGAGACCAATCGGGGTGGCTTGGCTTCAACATACTCGTGCATTGTGCCCTACTTTCCATATGTGCCACTGATTTTGGATAGAAGAAGTACCCATGAGGGTGCCAAAAGTGCCAGCCCAAGTAAGGACTTCAGATGGGAGGAGAGAAGACAAGGAGGCTTATGCCAAGTTGATATCCAGAATGAAGAACCATCTACATACATGCACTGCTTATATAGGTTTAAGAAGAAAGACGTGGAGTCAGGGTGGCATAAGGGATGGAGAACAATAAGGGATGGAGGCCATGTGGAAGTGTTGTCTACAGTGATCAAGAATGGAATAAGGAAATGTAAATGAAAATAGAACAATGAAAATAAGATAATAGAAATGTGGCCAAGAATAGAATAATAGAAAATGACTGAATATAAAACAATAGGGTTATGGCCAAGGATAGAACAATGATAAAATGTCCTAAAGTAGAATGGGCTGAGAAATGAGGAATAAATGGGGTGGGGATTAATAGATAATGAGTGGGGAAGAGTGGGTGAGGGATAGGAATAGGGAATGTAGGTGGTGAATGTGCCAAGCTGAGACCGATGTACCAAGTAACATATGTGTGGATTGGTCACCTGTGTGTGGAATTAGACTGATCGTTCGGTTGGCACTGCTGAGTTACTGGGTGCTCAGTATATGCACTTGACAGCTACCCTATTCCATACTATGGTCATTTATCCTTATCTCCTTTTACTATATAAGTAGCATGTTAAGTCCATGGTTCAGACACTTAGATTAACACATTTTCATGGGATTCCACAGGGGATTGGGTGTGTCTGCAGTTGGTAGAAGGTCAGAGGTCAGATGGTCAAGTGGACACAAGATGGTGTCAGATAGATGGACAGATGGATAGGTGGACAGGTAGATGAAAAAGCACCAGTGCTTAAGGGTGGGTGACCAGCTTGCAATGGGGACTATGTGATAGTCATGGCTAGGCATTCACATTCAGAGAGCTTATGTGTTGTGCCCTCCTTGATCATCTGTCCCTAATTTTGGAAAAGCAGAGAATGTGAGTATGGGGAAAACTAAGTTAGAAACTTAGAGGGGAACTAAGTCAATATTTGAACTAGCAAACAGTCCAGTTGACTGGAGGGTTATATACATACAGAGACTCCTTTTATTTCTAATGTCTGGTCAAAGAACAAGGAAGGACAAAATAAAAGGGTCTGTGAGCAGAAGGAATGAATAAGGAGATGATCTATCCAGGAACCTGAGGAACACTCCTCACAGATCACAGGATTGTAAGTATGTGGAATTGGATAGACAGAAAGTGTAGATCTCTAGTGGCAGTGCTGGAAGTACAGCAGAACAGGGAGATGGTTCATGTGGCCACTTGTTGGATCAATATGAGATATAGACCATAACATAGCACATTATCCTGTATGTATTCTCTGTTTAGAATATTGACTTAAGTTGCACATACATACATCTCCTATATGTCAGCATTCATATTCAGTACTACTCTTAGTCCTCTCCCAAACAATATTTGAAACCCACTGAGGAGGGTGCAATGTGTCAAGTCCACAACACTGAGTACCAGCTCACTCGGGAATACCGACCAACCGGCCCTTGCCCACATCATCTTACACTACCACGTGGCCTTGGCTTGGTACACCCGGTACATCATCTGGACCACTCCTCTCGTCCTATCCTCTTCATTGTTCCTTCACCCCCTATCCACTCCTTGACCCGTTCCTGCTGAACAACATGACGGCCACTCATTGTCCTGGCCACTGCCTATTGTTTTATCTTCGGTTGTCCTCTATTGTTCTATTCTCACCCACCACTTCATTATCCTATTCTTATCCATACTCCATTATTCTAATCCCGCTTACATTCCTTATTCTATTTCTGATCACTGTGGACAATGCCCCCATGTGGTTTCTTCATACCTTATTGTTTCCATTCCTTACGCCACCCTGTTCCACATCTTGCTTCTTAACTATATAAGTAGCGGTATGTATGTAGATAGTTCCTCACTCAGAATATCAAATTGGTTCACACCCTTTTGTCTGTTCCCTATCTCTAAAGTCCTTCGCTCGAGCTGATGCCCTCAGCATCCTCACAAGACTCCTCCTACTATCCAAATTAGTGGCATGCATGGAACAGCAGGGCGCAACACACGAGCACGTTGAAGCCTAGCCACTCCAGAATGGTTTGCAGGACTTAACCAATATTTCGGCATTACCGAATTCTGACACAATGCAAGAATGTTAAAGCCAAGCCACATCTGCCTTCACTCATTAGACTGAGCTGAATCTGTCCACATTTCTTAAAGGTATTATTACTATAACATCCTTTAGCTACCCTTTAACAATTATGTGGCTAGGTCAAAGTCAAGTACAGAGGAATTCTAATAGATTGTTATAGTATTTAGTATTTAATACTAGAAATTACTTGCCATACTAACCTATTATCATATGTGAAATGTCCAAAGAGTTTGTGTTAAATTTTGATTTTACATTCAAAATTTATATTGATTGCTTATGTGCCTCTAAGCACCTATTCATCAAAACACCATTGAATCATTATCTGTCAATGCCACATTTTGAATGCTTTCATTCATATATGACAAATCAGTATCTTCTTGATGCTTTTCTACCACTATAGTATTGACCCATCAGCAGGCACATTGATCTGAATACCTATTTCAGTTCAACCTCCTAGTTTGGTTCCATTCTATAAAACTTGACACTAAGCCCATCACTTTAACTAGATAATTCTTGGTTAATGCTTTGGATGATGGTTAAGGAGTTTAACTAGAGTTATTCTATCTATCTTATACTCTTTTTTTTATTTTTTATCTTCATGTATGTGGTTCATTTCATGATACAAAGGTTTTAGGTTTGTCTAAGTGCCAATCCAAAGGGTATATGGGGACATAAGGGTTGCATGTTAATATTCCTTGTACTGGTAATGTTAAGTGTAGGTGTAAATGTCTTACACTATGTCTCCAGAATGATTCCCTTTATCTCTGAGGATCTGAATGCTGATGATTGTGAATCTGTCCAGATATGGCCTGATGTCACAAGTGATTACATAAGTGGACTATTGGGTATGCAAGGGCTGCAATGCCAATGTAGTAATGATTGGATAGATGGAAAATTTCAGATAATATGCAAATATATTGTACTAAACCTTGCAGTATATTCCTTGCCTAATCCAGAGGCATGAGTGACGATGATGATGAATACAACCTGATATGTATCAGGTCATGTGAGCAACTTTAGTATGTTGACTGGGATAGACCAGTGTTCTATGAGTGTAAGGCTAAATTATATAATGTCCTAGCTATCTATCCTTTATATAGAATTCATGTCTGAAGCATGAGTCTGTATGTGACTACTTGTTAAGTCCGCGTGTCAGGCGCTTAGCTAGCATTTCCGAAGGGGTTTTCCGGGCTAATGCGAAGGTCCGTAATGGGGCCGAAGACCGAGATCGGAGTCGAGCGGATTACGGACGGGGACGGAGGCGCCGGGGGTTTAGGGTAGGTCACGGAATAGATCAATCCGGTCACTGAGGTGTTCGAGGTCGAAGGGACTTAGCTTCAACTTATGTGTTGCGCCCTCCTCGATCGTCTGTCCCTAATTTCGGAAAGGAGGCGGGAGTTTACCGGAAATGAATCGGAAACTGGGAGGGGGAGACTAATTCGATATTCGTACTAGCGAACAGTCCAGTCGACTGGAAGACTATATACATGCTATTGTCCTTGTACTATCTTTGCCGGTCATAAAACAAGGAGAAAGGAAATACAAGGGGTCAATAGGAAAGAAGAATAAGGGGGTAAGGTACGCGATGGTCCTGCGCGTCAGTTATCAAAGTATCGGAACCTTGACTTCGGAGTCTTCGGAGGTTCGGAAACGCGGAACCTCGGAATATATATCGGACATCCGGAAATCGGTTATTCGGTCTTTGAGCAACTGGAAAAGTCCCGGAAAAGGTGTGGGTGGTTGTGGGGGTTGGTATGGTTTAGTGGGAGTACGGGCCATAACACTACTCTGAGATATATGTGGTTGACCCAATGTGGATTGCTGTGTTACCATCTTTTTCTGTCCATTCCTGTTCATGTGGGTGAACTATGTATGTGGTCTGAGTAGAAAATGTTCCTTCATATCTCTTATCCTCTTGCTAATTCCTGTGCTGCTGTTGTATCTCTATCATTCTATTGGCCAATCTACACCACCAGCATATATATGCCCCAGACTTGGCCTCTCTGCTTCCTATTATATGGGTGTTATTTCCTATGCTTCCTATATGTTTTATGATCTATTTCCACCTTGTAGCTTCCATCCCAGGTACAGTGAGCATCCTCTTAGCCCTTGTGTTTTCCCTATCTTCATATGCATCTAGCATATAAGCTGCCATTTTCAATCCACCATCTCTGTATCTATATGGGCTATGATGGTATATAATGTTTCATTCTTTCTCATGTACTTTTGTTTATTCTGAAACTGTCTCAGGTCTGTCTCTATGTTCCTGGATTCCCTAAACTGCATATATCCACTTCTAATGCTCCCAATCCTACACCCCTATGCCATCTCTGTAGGAAATGAGCAACTTTTGCAGTGGTTATCAGAGAATTTATAGACAATCTAAATATTTTTACTCCTCAGTGACTGTCAACCACTTACATTTTTATTTGAATATATCTAATATTTTTACTACAAAGAAAATAAAGAAAATGAGTTATAAAATTACACTAAATATTACATTAGACTCACCTCCTCAGTGACTGTCAACCAGTAAGGAGGAGAAAATATATGGGTGATATGTCACCTGCATATATGCTTGAGCTGGCTCCTAAGTGCTTGCTTGGTAAGGGGCCAAGTTGCCAGCCCTTTCCCAGGGTGCATGCAATTAGTATACAGAGAGAAATGGAAATAACTTGTGAATTTGAAAAATACAATAAAATAAGGGAAATTTTAAAAATGAATTCCACACAAGTTGACATCAAAATTGCTGAAAAACAAGAGAATATTGTGATTGATGCTCTCAGGGGTAGAGTGTATATATGTACCCTACAATCTCCTCATTCCCTTACTTCCTCTGTCATTTGTCTCAATAATAATGGGATGTCTACCTTAAAGAGAGAGGCTACCGTTGTTAAGTTCAGAGTTAAATCATTATCAGATTGATTGACTAAAGGTTTTCTGTGGATGAGAAGGCCTTGGGTTATGCAACCAAGTTGAATTGTAGATGGTCATTGATGGGCTGATGGGTCAATGATAACAGGTGATAGGTTGGTGAGTAGATGGATGGACAGGTTGGTAGGTTATGAGATGACAGTCAATGGTGGATGGTTGTGGAGACAATACTATTGACAAGGTCACAACAACTAGATACTCCAGTGTTTAGAAGACAGAAGGGAATGTTACACCTGGTGTAGTGGTAATTCTCAGTATATACAAGATCTACTAACAATAAGTACATGTGAAGCTCACCTTGTGTATTGGTAATTCTCAGAGATACAGCTGAGGAGTAACCATCATGCCAGTCACAACTCTATGCCCTACTATGGAACTTATTACATAACCAGAGATACAGAATGGAGAATACATAAATGGGAAAAGATCAACAAAACCCTGGAATCACCCCCCTCTTAATGGATAGCATCTCAATATGGGTCTTGGGATATAAATTTAGCAAAAACATCCTATGAGACACCCCCTTATTCCATCCCATAATGAGGAGTGAAGAGGGGCTCTAATCAGTTTCACCCTCTCCCTGTGATACAGTAGGAGAGTTAATTGGCAGGCAGCTTGAATAAATTTGAATGTCTGGAACAGTGCCTCCTGTGTATCCTCTCCTGTTGAATTGCAAGATGCTCCTCCTGTGAACCCTGTGAATGTGCATGGGAGCATGTTGGGGTTACCTAGGATACTGGGTTCTCCTAAGTCATAGGACCAGTAAGCATGTGCCTCTTCCACCAAAGAAGGGATAGGGTGGATCAAGGTTTGGTTGGGAGTTTAAGCTATAGGAAAAACACATTGAGCACATTAAACATCTATATCGTACACCACTTACTCCCACATCATCACCAAACCAGCAATGAGAGTCACACAAACTAAGATCCCCAAGATGCATGAGAACTTCAGACACACAAGCAAATACTTCAATTGAGTCATGAGTCAAACAAGCCAAACAAATGAGCATAACAATCCACTGTCATCACAACACTCTTACTTCACCAAGGCATGCCAAAATGAGAACATGACATCACCATCCTATTATGGACATTCCCAAGCAGACTCAAATGGACTCAAACATCATACACAGACTAAATCACGACAGTCTCTTCTTATTGCCTCTTATCTCTAAAACATATAAATTCTACACTTTCTAACACTTTCTTATTAAATTTCCTCAACTCATTTATCACATTCCTCTGATCTCCTCACACAAATTACATTTCATATGCCACAATGTTATGGCCCATGCCGCCAAACAAACCCACATTAAACCCCACAACCACCCACGCTGTTTCCGGGACCTTCCGATCGCTCAAAGCCTGAATAACCGATTTCCAGATGTCTGACATACATGCCGAGGTTCCGTGATTCCGAACCTCCGAAGACTCCAAAGTCAAGGTTCCATTCCTTTGATAGACGACGCGCAGGATCATCACGTATCTCACTCCTTGTTCTTTGTTTTATATTGCCCCTTGTACTCTCTTCCCCCCTTGTCTTTACTCGGTAAAAGATAGTACAAGAACTAGATACATGTATATAAGCCACCAGTCGACTGGACTATTCACCAGTACGAATATCGACTTAATACTGCATTGTAGTTTCCGATTAAGTTCCAGTAAACTTCTGACTTTCCGAAATTAGGGACAGACGATCGAGGAGGGTGCAACACATAAGTTGAAGCCAAGTCCCTGCGACCTCAAACCACTCATACCACCCTATACTGTGAACAGTCCTAAGACCCCCGGCGTTCCCGACTTCCGTCTGCTCCAATTCCGATCCCAATTCCGATCCTTCACCCCACCCTTGGAATATGAACTCCCACTTTGGAAACCTTTCAGAACCCTCCGAAAACCCTTCTGGAAGTCTCAAGCTAAGTGCCGACATGCGGATTTAACACACAATCTAAGAAGCTGGCAGAGAAGTATCTCAGTCTCTTTTCTAAGCAAATGTCCTGGGTAACTATGGAAAAGAGGTTATTTAGAAGATGGATTGTTTTCTATTTATCTAATAAATGTTTTTGTTCTTTATTATATTTCACTGTTGTCAAGCTTCGGGTACTGACGGACTTCGGTACTGCCGAGGGGTGTTGGCAAAAGGTCGGGCGGACCATGGCCAAGTCCTGCAGGCCAAGAGTAGTGGCATTGGCTTCAACGTACTCGTGCATTGCACCCTACTTGCCATGTGTGCCACTGGATTTGCAACAGATACTCGGGGGGATGCTGATGATGCCGGCCCGAGTCGAGAACTGAACAGAGAAGAAGGTAGAAGGACCTAAGCCTAGTCAATACCCAGAATGAGGAAATATGTACATGCATGTCCTACTTATATAGGTTAAGAAGCGACATGTGGAATAAGGAATGTGGAACAACAAGGTATGCAGAGCATGTGGTTATTGTCCACAATGGATAAAATTAGAACAAAAAATGCAAAACGGGGATAGAACAATAAAAGACAGGATAATAGAATCGTGACTCAAGATGGGACAATAGAGAGTGGCCGAGTATAAAACAATGGAGTCGTGTCTGAGGATAATACAAGGACAGGAAGTCCCAAGGGGAGATGGACCGAAGGGTGAAGACAGGGAGTGTGGATGGTGGACGTGCCAAGCTGAAACCGGCATATCAAGTGTTATGCATGTGACGTGGACACTTGGTTGTGGATATAGGATGATTGCTCAGTTGGCAATGCCGAATAGATGGGTTTCAGTATGTGTACTTGACAACTGTAGACAGCCCTCTGCATGGTTCAAAGGTTTTGGGTTTGACTAAGCACCAACCCAGGGAGGTGGCTACAGGGTATGCATGAGTAGATGACAGTCACTTGTGAATGACTCTGGTACTATCAGTGTGTGATACCAGTATGAGTGTGATTCGATACGTATCAGGAATATTTCCTAGTGTGTCTGGACAACAATATTATTGCCCTGATGGATCTAGCCTAATATGGCTTAGGGTCACATGATGGTAACTATGATATGCAGGAGACCGAGTGACCATCTGACAATGATAGTCTCTATGAAAGTGTGAGTAAACTCATAGTTTAAATTGTAGTTAACTCAATGTAATGTTCTCATTTGGTCTGGAGACATGAGTGATGACAACGAAGGTAATGGCCCGATATGATAACATGAGCAATCCAGACTTTGTCAATTATGATGATAAACAGTGTTCTTTGAGTGTGAGACTAGTTTGGTATTATCTATCTATCTGTCCTTTATAGAAGACTTGAGTCCTGAATATAATTTCCTCCATAACTACCCTGAGATGGTGTCTATATGTGGTTGACCCAATGCAGGTCGTCACCTTTCCAATCTATTTCTGTCCACTCCATTTGTGTGGTTCTACTCAATGTGAAAATACTCTCTGCTGCTTCTTGCAGTGTACTCAACTCTGGTATTGATATCACACCCTGTTTCTCTGCTGGTAAGTGCATGTCACCTGCATATATGTATCCTAGATGTGTGCTCTTCTGCCTCTTAGCCTGTGAGTGGTACATCTCCTTATCTTTGCATGTCCTATGATCTATTTCTGCCTCATAAACCCTGCTCCAGGTGTGCCTGCTTCCCTTTCATCCCATGTGTCTCTCCCTGTCAAGTACATGTACCGAGGATCTGGTAACTCAGTGGTACCAACTAAGATACTCCATTAGTAACTGTGTACAAGTCACTGGACGAGTTGTTCTTGGCTCAACCCACATATTGGTCGCATTCCTCATTCCCATCCCATGCCTACTCCTCACCCCTCCATCTGCCTCACCTTGGGACTTCCTGTCCTTGTGTTATCCTTGGTTACAGCCCTTGTTTTAGTCGGGCACTTCCTATTGTCCTATCCTTGGTCACATTTTTATTATCCTATCCTTTATTGTTCTATGCCTGTTTACATTCCTTCATTCTAATTTTACTTGTTGTAGACAATGACCGCATGCTTTGCATACCTTGTTGTCCCACATTCCTTATTCCACATGTCACTTCTTAACCTATTTAGTAGGGCATGCATGTACATATTTCCTCATTCTGGGTATTGACTAGGCTTAGGCCCTTCTACCTTCTTCTCCTCTGTTAAGTCCTTGACTCGGGCCAGCATCATCAGCATCCTCCCGAGTATCTGTCTGTTGCAAATAAGTGGCATGCATGGCAAGTAGGGCACAACACATGAAGTCAATGCCACTACTCTTGGCCTGCAGGACTTGGCCATAGTCCGCCTGACCCTTCGCCAACACCCCTCTGCAGTACTGAAGTCTGTCAGTACCCAAATCTTGACACTCCCCCTCAGTAGGTGCCTAGCATATAGGCCGCCATATCTTGATCTGCAATCTCTACGTATGCATCCAGTATCTCTGTATATACTTTTCTTACTCTTTCTAATGTTACTTTTGTTTGTCTTGGTGTTCTCTTATTCATAAATATATCTCTAAGTCCTTTCTCAACATATATGCACTCCTATGTGCTCCCAATCCCATTTTTCCTTCCACTTCATCCCTAATCCCCTAACTCCTCTGTCTCTCATCTCAATACCTTTGAGGTCATCATCCAAGTTGATAACAATCTTACACTCCTGCCAACATGCAAGCAGTCAATCCAGTCTTCCATGTCTCAATGCTTGAACCTGTGGCTCTGTCAGGCCTCGAGAACTGTCAAGCCTTGGGAATGCTGAGATGTCAGACAGGAACGGCCAAGTCCTACAGGCCAGGAGTAGTGGCTTTGGCTTCAATATACTCCTGTGTTATACCCTACTCTTCCATGCATGCCACTGATTTGCAACAGACAGGGTACTCGGGAGGATGCTGATGATGCCGGCCCAAGTAGAGGACTTAACAGAGGAGGAGAAGGTAGAAGGGCCTAAGCCTAGTCGATACCCAGAATGAGGAAATATGTACATGCATGCCCTACTTATATACAGTAGGGGACAAAACCTTTCAAGTGCTTTGAATATTTTTGTTGTGCTATAAATAACGGGAGGATTACATAATCAAAAAATATGATGTAATTAGTGGAGATAGCCCTGCTTCTGAACTTGTGGTCACAATCAAGATGATTCTCAATATTCATTGAGATATCAATTATTTAAAAAAATGAAGCATTTGAATGGTTTTGTCCCTCACAGTTATTAATGCAATAAATTGTATATACAGGGCTGGAAATCACATGACATCATGTGAACCTTTTTATAGTTTGTTTATGCCCAAATAAAGCCAAACATCCCTTGTTCAGAACCATGAAGACTCTCTGTGCTGCTAAAGTTGACTCTATCATCCAATTGCTCACAACTGGTCATTCTAGCCACTACATCTCCTCTTACCTTTAGTGTCTCTGTTGGCTCTATCTCTACCATTTTCAGGAAACACTGTCCTGATATACCCAAGGCCACTGGTGGTCACCCATCCAAGATATCCCCATCTAACATCTACCATATCATATCGCTCATGCAAAGAGAGAAGATTGAGAATGCAACCTAGGGTACTCAGGTGCTCAAAAACATTCTCAATGAACCAGTGATATTCAAGACTATAAGGAGGAACCTGAAGAGGGCTGGGCTGAAGGCAGCTGTAAAGAGAAAGAAGCCACTTCTTAGTGCAAGGCATAGGAAGGCAAGGAGGGAGTTTGCAGAAGCTCATCTGGAGTGGACTCTAGAGGACTGGAAACATGTTGTCTGGTCAGATGAGATCAAAATCAATCAATTGGGGTCAGATAGAAGGAGATGGGTGTACAAAAAGGCTGGAGAGCCTTTGAATGAGGGTCAGATAGAAGGAGATATGTGTACAAAAATGCTGGAGAGCCTTTGAATGAGAGGCTAGTTGAGGGAACACTAAAGTTTGGTGGAGGTTCTGTGATGGTATGAGTTTGTATGTTGTGGGAAGGACCTGGCTATTCTGCCAAAATGGATGGAAGGATGGATGGGGAGTTGTACAGGCATATTTTGGATGATGAGCTTTAGGCTAGCCCAGAGTATTATGGTGAAGATTCTACTAACATTATTTTTCAACAGGACAATGACCCCAAGCACACATGCAAGAAGGCCACTGAGTGGTTTTTTGACCATGGCTATGAGGTCATGAAGTGGCCAACTCAGTCCCCTGACCTAAACACCATTGAACACCTCTAGACTATTGTCAAAAAGCACCTTTCTGCTATGAACACCCCCCTAGTAGAGTGCATGAGCTATGGGAGAGGATTGGAGTGGAATGGGAGAAGATAGAGCCAGAGGTGTGTCAGAAGTTGATTGAGAGCATGCCCAGAAGGGTACAGGCAGTGATGAGAGAAAATGGGGGCTTTACCAAGTACTGATATATACCATTTCTTGTTTAAAAAATGTGAGGGACCAAACCATTCAAATGCTTCATTTTTTTTAATAATTGATATCTCAATGAATATTGAGAATTACGTAATCATCTTGATTGTGACGTCAAGTTCAGAAGCAGGGCTATCCTACTAATTACATCATATTTTTTGATCATGTAATCCTCCTGTTATTTACAGTACAACACAAATGTTCAAAACACTTGAACGGTTTTGTCCCCTACAGTAGGTTTAAGGAGTGACATGTGGAATAAGGAATGTGAGACAACAAGGTATGCAGAGCATGTGGGTATTGTCCACAACCAGTAAAATTAGAATGAAGGAATGCAAATGGGAATAGAACAATAAAAGATAGAATAATATGAATGTGGCCAAGGATAAGACAATAGGGAGTGACCATATATAAAACAATGGGGCCATGGCTGACAAGGACAGGAAGTCCCGAGGTGAGGCAGATTGAAGAACAAGGAGTAGGCATGGAGGGATTAATGGATAATGAGTGGCATAGAGTATGTGAGGGGTAATGGGCAAGGAATGTGGGTGGTGGATGTGTTGAGCTGAGACCGGCATACCGAGTGATATGCATGTGGCGTGGACACTTGGACGTAGACATAGGATGACTGCTTGGTCAACACTGCCAAATTACTTGGTCTTGGTACATGTACTTGACAGGCTCCCAATTCTATACCTAGCAAGTCTAGCCACCTACAATATACCCAGGATTTTAATCATCAAGATACAAAGGATACAAGTAACATATTATGGTTGTTACTTGAGATACAAAGATACAAAGGAATAAAGGGGATGGGGTATTGGTCAATTATTGTTGATTTTACAACAGCATTGAATGGTGTTGACAGCTTGTATTATCTATCATATCTAGGTGTCAGTACCTTTACATTGGAAGACTGTGTAGATTAGGAGTATTTAAATTGAATCAGACAAACACCCTAAGGACCTTTGCTGGAAATCACCATGGTGTGACTGCAATGAAATGGTGACAGGATGCTGCTTTCCTTATCTGGCAGAAGATGTGACATAACATATATGTAAGTCACTAGCATTTGCAACACCAGATAATGGAAGTATGTGGTTACTTCATTGCCAACCACTAGTATAATTTCCCCAGTATACCTTAAAGAATGGCACTCATTCTAAGGTTAAAATACTGCAGGTCACACTTTCTATAGCTTAACCTTTCAACAATACCAGTAGTATAGTCTTGAAGCACTACAAATGCTGGACAAGTACAACCCACTAATTCTAAGCACTGCCAAAGATGATAGCTCTCGATACACCTGGCTTGGATGTTCTTTAGCTGATGGTATGTATATCTCATATTTCTGACTCACTTTCATTCCTGATGATCCCTCTCCCTTACTCTTCAGTCTTACCCCCTAACAGAAGAGTCTTTGATCCCTGTCATGCTTTGGTTACTGACGGACTTCGGTACTGCCGAAGGTTGTCGGGTAGACAATGGCCAAGTCCTGCAGGCCAAGAGTAGTGGTGTTGGCTTCAACATACTCATGTGTTGTGCCCTACTTGCCATGCATGCCACCAATTTGCAACAGACAGGTACTCAGGAGGATGCTGGTGATGCCAGCCTGAGTCAAGGACTTTAACAGAGGGGAAGAAGGTAGAAGGGCCTAAGCCTAGTCGATACCCAGAATGAGGAAATATGTACATGCATGTCCTACTTATATAGGTTAAGAAGCAACATGTGGAATAAGGAATGTGGAACAACAAGGTATGCAGAGCATGTGGTTATTGTCCACAATGAGTAAAATTAGAACAAGGAATGTAAACTGGGATAAAACAATAAATGATAGAATAATAGGGAATGGGTCAAGGACAGGACAATAGAGAGTGCATGACTATAAAACGAGGGTTGCGCATGAAGATAGCACAAGGACAGGAAGTCCTGAGGTGAAGCGGATTGAGGAATGGGCAGATGGTGTGGTAGATGTGCCGAGCCAAGAACAGCATACCAAGTGATGTGCATGTGGCATGGACACTTGTACGTGGACATAGAATGGCTGCTCGGTTGGCACTGCCGAATAACTGGAACCTCGGTACATGTACTTGACAATCCCCCTATTTGAACAGACTCTGTAATTGGTATATTCTCCACCTGTATTAGGCTAGTCCTTGATTATACCTTTTTATACAGTTCCTTTCAAGCTTCTCATTCTACCCCTACCATGGCTAGTCATAGGGAGCACTCATATTTTGTCCTTGATAATAAGACATTAGAGGTAGGTAATTAGACAATTCTACATTCCCAAATTTACAATATACATCTTCATCAAACCCTGGTTTATCTATAACAAAGTTTGTCCTAGTATGCCACTGCATAAAAGTTTTTTTATTTTATATATGCCATCTGCTTTGACAGTACATTGAATATACTCTGAAATAAGATGGGTATCTTACACCCTTTGTGTGCTAATGTTCAGGTTGGTAGTCTTCCTGGAAAAGAAGTAATAAATTATAATCCTGGAGTGCTTTCCAAGACTGATCTGATGCATCACCATGGGATGCATCTTTTTCATGAACCCCCAGCCATTTGTTTCATTCCCATACCCACCAAGTAACTATTTCCCCACCCACCAAGTAAGGTCTTAACTCAGAACTCATCAATGGTTACATGCATGCTTTCAGTATCCGAGTGCTAGCTATTTGTACTGCTTGCAAGTGTGACCATGAATGTACTCCTAAAATTTATTGTTAATTATGGGTTGAACAGTTGCCTCACCATCCCTGCTACTCTGTATCATAGGTAGGGAATGGCATGGGTTTGGCCAACCTGCACAGGTGTTATAGCCCATGCCACCAAACAAACCCACATTAAACCCCACAACCACCCACACCGTTTCTGGGACCTTTCTGATTGCTCAAAGTCTAAACAACCGATTTCCGATATTCCGATGCATCATTCCAAGGCTCCACATTTCCAAACCTCTGAAGATTCCAAAGTCAAGGTTCCGCTCCTTTGATAGACAACGTGCAGGATCATCACGTACCTCACTCCCTTGTTCTTTGTTTTATATTGCCCCTTGTACTCCCTTCCCCCCTTGGCTTTACTCGGCAAAAGATAGTACAAGACTAGATACATGTATATAAGTCACCAGTTGACTGGACTATTCGCCAGTACAAATATCAACTTAATTCTGTGTTGTAGTTTCTGATTAAGTACCAGTAAACTTTCCGACTTTCCGAAATTAGGGACAGATGATCGAGGAGGGTGCAACACATAAGTTGAAGCCAAGTCCCTGTAACCTTGAACCCCTCGTATCTCTCTATACTGTGAACAGTCCCAATTCCCCTGGTGCTTCCCGTCTCCCCATCCCCCTTCTGATTCCGATCCCAAATCTGCGACCCTTAGCCCCTCCATTCCCGGAGTACAAACCCCCTTCGGAAATCATTCAGAACCCTCCGGAAACCCTTCTGGAAGCCTCTAGCTCAGTGCTGACATGCGGATTTAACAACAGGTCACTGGGTTGGGTATCCTTGGGTGCAGGTGCAGGTCAAGCCAAGAGCACCCACAACCCAGCCCAACCCATGGTGTCACAAGTGCACGTACGACATGCATGCACCATATGTGCATGTGCCATATGTGCCATACTGTTAAGTCCGCATGTCAGGCGCTTAGCTAGTACTTCCGAAGGGGTTTTCCGGGTTAGTGCGAAGGTCCGTAACGGGGCCGGAGACCGAGACAGGGGTTGGACGGACTATGGACGGAGACGGAGGCGCCGGAAATTTAGGGTAGGTCGCGGAATAGTTCAATCCAGTTGCTGAGATGTTCGAGGTCGAAGGGACTTGGCTTCAACTTATGTGTTGCGCCCTCCTCGATCGTCTGTCCCTAATTTTGGAGAGGAGAAGGAAATTCACCGGAGTGAGTCGGAACTGGGTGGACTAAGATGATATTCGTACTAGCGAACAGTCTAGTCGACTGGGAGACTATATACATGCGACTGTCTTGTACTATCTTTTGCCGGTAATAAAACAAGGGAGAAGGAAGTACAAGGGGGTCAATATAAAAGAGAGAACAAGGGAGCGAGGTACGCGATAGTCCTGCGCGTCGGTTATCAAAGTATTGAGTCTCGGTCAGGGACGGACTCGGAGGTGGTGTCTCGGTCGTGACGGGATCGGAAGCGGACAGTGGACTCTGGGTCGGACTTGTCGGGAACAGAGATTATGGAAAACAATCCTTCGTCCTTTCGGTCGGAAAGGTCTCGGAATAAGGAGGGGTGGTTGTGGGGGTTGTTGAAGGTATGGGCTATAACACATACATGCATGCATATAACATGCACTGTTGCAAAATCCAATTGTGCTAAACAAGGATGGCAGATTTAACTGTTTGGTTTGAGCAAAGGTGGTGGCTTCTTGAAAACAGATGGGGATATTACAAAAGAAGTGTGACTAATGTGACACAGCAATGCATGCCGGTTGAATTATTCCAACATTCATGCGCCACATGCGTGCGGGTGCATCATGCACCTGACACCCGTCAACCCATGGAAAAAACCCATGGGTTGGCTGGTTTGGGTTTCCCATGGGTTGGGTGCGAGTCACCCACATTTGACCCATGGGTGACCCATGCCATCCCCTAATTGTAGGACACTTTCAGGGCATCTCACCCACAGGGTCACCTCTCAGGCTGGAAAATCATATATTTACCCTCCTATATTGAGAAATGCATCTCATGTGCTGTCACTCATGTATCTAAAATGCATATTTTCAAGCTTCTTCCGACAGGTTTCAGATTAATCCTGAGCTGATTTGTGCACTGTTCCAGAGAAAATGGAGTGCTAAGGAGAATTGCCAGATGTGGACCAATCACAGGCCAGGAGACAACAAATTCCGACATCCCCATCCAATGGCAATTTCCTGCAATGCGAAACAAGAAAAAAAAATTATAGGAAATACACAAACTCGGATCAAAATGCTAGTGTGCTTGCTGTGAATATAATTTGCTCTCTTCAAAGCCTTCACGTACTGTCGTCTCTCGACGGCTGTCCGCTGTGATATCTTCGATCGACGCGCAAGGGGTGGGAATTCCATGATTAGGTCGCCTGGCTTATTGCTTTCAAGCGGAGACGCTGAGATCGGCCGGGTCGGCGGATATTTGTTGAACATTGATATCACGACTTCTTGTGTAATTATGGCAACAAGGTTGTGCAAGTTTCCAAGTAGCTTTCCCACAAAAAAACCATGGCCGAAGAAACCTTGTCTCTGGCATTTTCCCACTGTGACTTCTGACCCTATTGCCTAGCGCGCTTGAAGTGTTATGTAACATTAGCTGGCACGGAGACGAACGACATGTCACTGCAATCCTTCACGAGCCGTTGACCGGTCACAGGTGTCTTCACCATGCCCTACAGTTGGATGCTGCGAGTATGAGAACGGCAGCCAGCTCTGACGGGCATTCACGTGTTGGAGTAACGATGGCCGGGCAGGACAATGCAAACCGTGTCACCCCGCGTCACTCCATTGTGACACAAAGAATTCATTGTTATCCCGAAATATATTTGCGTTGTGAAAGATTTTCTTATTGTTTTACTTTTCTTTTTGTTCTCAAATGATTATAAAAGGAGGTAGTTATTTTTTCCTTTTCCTCAGTACTTTGCACCAAGCAAATACTGAGGTGAGAAGCTTTATTACATTTCACCTTTCAAACTTGTTACTTATCTATACACTTGTAGAAATTGTATAGGTAAATGAATAGCAGTACTTTGCACCGAGCAAATACTGAGAAATTGTATAGTCGCAATATAATCTTACATCACGTTTATTCGCTATATAATGAACTCGTCGTCGCGAACCGCGGTGAGAGGCCACACATCCTAATTCGAAACCATGGGGACCTGCAAAGACGAGAAGAAACCAACTCTTTATGCAACCACGCGGTTGACTGGAAATGCGCCCAAATGGCACACATGTTTCACAATGTCACATTTCAATCAAAAACCAGACGTCGAGTTATTTACGAGAGTGGTTTACAGATATACTGTTACACGAATCGCAACACATGTACAATGTCATCAAGAAATCATCATGGGTCTTCTTTCCGCTAAGTCTCTCCTATACCCTTTTCAATTCTAACCGGATCTCAGTGCCCCTCTGGGCTTTGGTCTGCATTTATTCTGGTGGCTATTGCAGTTGTACCGACGAGTAAACGATTTTCCACTGATGGATGAAATGATATGATGGATCATGCTAAGAAAACGGGTAAAATATACCTACCAGACATTGCACTCATACCTTTTGCCATCGCGTTGTACCTTGACGTGGCGATCAGCGTCTCCCTTGTTGAGAAAACATCGACTACTATGATATGCTTGTAATTTTGGCAATACTCGAAGCACATAATTAAATACTAATCACCAGATGCATTTATAGGGTTTCTCTTGAATGTGGTTACGAAGATGCGAGATGATCCATTTCTTTCTCTTGAATTGATATTCATGGGAGCAGCCTGGAAAGTTACAGGTGTAGTTGGTCTTTGTCTTGCCATTGTCTGTGAACACATTCTTTATGATGTATTCTTCTATTGGGACCACATTGATCGTTTCATGTTGGGTATCTGTGCCTCCCACTTCGGTGGCGGTGAAGGGAGAATTATAATCTCGGCTAGACCCTTGCTGAAAGGAGTCTGAGGCATCACGAGCCAAGGACGAAGCATTGGCGGCATCATCTATTCCCGCGAACATATCTAACATAATACATGTCAGTAACACGTGTGATGCAGATGCCCGACCCACTCATGTCATATTGTAGGGATGTTGAAGTATCTGCTGTGAGGGAAAGACAACTTTTAGACTAACATTTTATGGCAGAAACGGGCGATACACACAGATACTGACGTCTCTGCATACAGTAGGGTCAGAGACGTCACTGTCATGGAGAAAAGCTGAGGTAGTGCGGGAAAGGCATCGTAGATACTCTTGTCTGACGGACGAGGGATACATACTGTTGAAGGTTTCTGCACCGATATCGAAGTCGAAGATGTCGCCTCTGAGAGTGAGGGGAGTGCCTGTCATGTGTAGTATTAGATGCAATGCGAAATAGTGGCATATTTCTGGGAAAGTGAGGGCAGGGGTTTGTAGTCGTGTGATGACCCCTGGAGAGTGGAAAGGAACTGGTATTAGGGGTACTAACTATCTGTCAGGTAATATCCAAGCCAGGTATACGGGAAAGTATCGTCCGTGGGGGGGGTCGGAGTTGATTGGCGGTCTGACATTTGTGGTGTTGATAGTCTACAAGAATGCTGCAAGAACAATGGGTTATAAATTTCTAGAGCGAAGGTACTTAAATCAAAACCACATCTTTAAACTCTATTTTTTTTTCATTGAAGATCACTTTCTCAGTGGACAAAGACCCCATCAGAATGGCAAGCATGTTTTCCTGGCGTGATAAATAGGAGATCATCTATGAGCTCTATTTTCCGATTTGAGATAAGTCTGCCAGTGGCCTAAAGCGGCAATCAGAGTGGCAAGCCTCCCGGGCCCGGGCCCGGCTTGGGCCAACCGGCACAGGTGCGACGCGTACCCGACACCCGTCGACCTGACGGGTTGGGGTTTCCCATGGGATGGGTGCGGGTCACCACATGGACCTGTCTCAGTACAAACATCCGAAATTGCTCCCAGGGTATATCAAATCCAGGATTTTGACCTCATCAACAGCAATCTCGGAGAAAAGTCCTGGCACACAGAGGGCACGTGCGATGAGCATTTTAGGCCAAAAAATCCCTTCCAAAATATTAACATGAACTCTGGAAAAGCCGCAGTCAGTCCGACCGTGCTACATGCCGGCCAAGAAATATCAGCCGTGTGGCGGGATTGCCGGGTGACCTGAGTGATTGTGTTCAATTTCCAATCCATCGACGGATGTCAGGTTCGATGCTGTCAGATCGGATCGGGCATATCCTCGCCGCCGCCGCGGCCGTGTTTGATTCCATCTTCGCCAGGTGGCTGCCGAGAATATGTTCCATCATCTCCACTAGGGTTCAATTTTCGATGCTGGCGCGTGTGGGGATAAGATGAATGTGGGGACAGCGGCGCCGATTTCCGAGTCTTTCTCTGTTCCTGGAGATGCGTCTGTAGTGCGCGCCAATTTCCTCAAGGCCAATGTGTGTTGCTCGGTACTTGTTCCTCTGACGAAGATCTATCTGCCAGTCTAGGCACCGAGTGACTGCTAGAAAAAGAAGAAACGTAGAATAAGCGTTCCCCTTCCTGCCAGTCTGGACACCAGGGGCAACCCCTTCTGCGTGGGAATGCAGCATTTTGTGGCACCGCAAAAGAAACGTTAAAGACTGCGCCCGCCCGCCAGCTATGATCAGACCTAGCGTTTCCCCCCATGTGACCGTGTATTTTGTGCGGTAGTTGTTCCAACCAAGGCTGAAGAAGAAATCTCCCCTGTGCATGAATTCTGATACTAGATCCGCTCATTCAACGCCTCATCTAATACCTCGCCACGATGCGCATCCCCCTGCGACCATGTAGAGCCGCTCGTTCCATCCCCGTATGCGCATGCTAGCCATGATTAGACCCAATGTTCGACGTGACCGTATATGTTGTGTGGTAATTGTTCCTACCAAGACTGGCAAAGAAATGTTCCTTTTTCAAGAACTCTAATCCTAGATCCGCTCATCCAATGCATCATCTAATACCTCGCTACCATACGTATCTTCCTTCCATCATGTAGAGCCGCTAGTTCCATCCCGTTATCCACCGAGTCGGCCGTCTATCCATCCACCGCTTAACGCTCCGACTCGGAACTCGCCAACGGCCACATAGTATGGGTTCTAAGTTATTACACTGACTACACTGACTACTGGTATTGCTCGCGCATTTGGTCGCCATTTTTTTTTTTTTGAAAACGCCATCTCCCTTCTGTATCGTATTGTCCGTTGTCACCTATCACCTAGGCTGGCAACTTATATTCACCATACCCGATCAAGAACTACCTCTTACGCGCCATCACTCGTGTGTCTAAAATGCATGTTTTTAAGCTGAAGAAACGTCTCAGATCAATATTCAACTATTTTATGCAATTTTTCCGAATTTCGGAGTGATGAAAGGTGAAATGAGTGATTATGTCGGGAAACTACTATTAAGCACACAGCTCCTTCCAAACTTCCCCTTGCTCGTTATATAAAATCTCACTATAATATGCTGAAACAAATTCAATCTACAAGTTCACACATCCGATATCAAGTCAAATCGTGAACACCAAGGGGCACACGTGCACCACAAGTCCCACTCAAGTCGAGGGATCCCCTACAAAGCATCCGAGCCGAACCACTACACCGAGCTCACACACATTCCATATAAAACAACAATTTCTCATTATCTCCCTACGTACTGCCATCACGAGCTCGCGACCGAGCCATGACCCAAAGCGCGCAGAGCGGAAGCAAACTTTCGGACACCGACATACACCCAAACAATTTACATCGCATCCTCTACCTCCCCAAATATTACAACTTGCCTGCTAAATTAGAGATCATCTATTAACTCTATTTTCCCATTTAATATAAGCCTGCCAGTGGCCAAAGAGGCCATCAGAGTGGCAGGCAACCTTCCCGGGCCCGCATGGACGGTGTCTCAGTACAAACATCCGAAATTGCTCCCAGGGTATATCAAATCCAGGATTTTGACCTCATATCAAAAATAATCTCGGGGGAAAGTCCTGGCACACTGGGGGCGTGTGCGATATACATTTTAGGCCAAAAAGTCCGGGCCAAAATATTAACATGAACTCTGGAAAAGCCGCAGCTGGTCCGACCGGAGAAATTTGCTTCTGATCAATGGTGCTACATGCCTGCCAAGAAATATCACGCTCGTGGCGGGATTGCCGAGTGACCTGAGTGATTGTGTTCAATTTCCAATCCATCGACGGAAGTCAGGTTTGATGTTGTCATATAGCACGTCTCCTGGCGGCGGTGGTGGCAGCTTTGCTTTGGCTCCTTCTTCTCACCAAATGTACTAGATCGTGTAGAAATCTATGTGTGTGACTCAGTCGTGTAAATGGGAACGCGACTTAGTTTCACTCTACCTATGCGTGTGACTACAATACAATTGTAAGTAAGTAACTGAACTGTAATGCATGTAGAGTGTAAGTCTTACCTCAGTCGTGTAAATGGGAACGCGACTGAGGGAAGTCTAAGAAATGATCCTAGTTATATACTAATGGAATGTGGAACAGAAAAACAATAAGAACAATGGTAACAATGAGAACAATGGAATAAGAGCCATAATAAGAAGAATAAAGGATATGGTAATACCATATTCCAACACTCCCCTGCACTACAATAACGGGCAGTTATTGTAGTGGATTCATATCCTGAGACCGAGTGGGTGTCCTAAGACCAAGTATAGTTGTAAACTTTTCATGTTTCGGGTGGGGCAGGGCCTTTGTCATGATGTCAGCAGGCATGTCAGCAGTAGGGAGATACTTGAACAAGACATCCTTTGCATCAACTCATTCGCGAGTGTAGTGGTATTGCATGTCAATGTGTTTGGAGCGAGCATGGAATCCAGGATCTTTCGTAAGAGCGATGGATCCCATGTTGTCACTGTTGATGGTAGTAGTACCCTGAGCGTGGCCAAGGGTTTCGAGTAGCCTTCGCAGCCACATGGCCTCTTTTGTTGCATGACAGCTGGCCACATATTCTGCTTCGCAACTGGATGTTGTTACAATAGCCTGGCGTTTAGAGCTCCATGAAACAGCACCTTGACCAAGTTTGTAGATGTAGCCAGATGTGGAGCGCCGTGTGTCCGTACAGCCCACATAGTCTGAGTCTGTGTATCCAATGAGTATAGGCTTGGATGTCCCACCCAGGGTGAGTGCATGGTCCCTGGTTTGTTTCAGGTATCGTAGTACTCGTTGCAGTGCAGTCCAGTGGCCAGGGTTGCAATTAAATTGGCTTAATTTGTTTGTGGCAAAAGTGATATCAGGGCGTGTTGCCATCGATGCGTACATGAGTGAGCCGACACCGGCTAGATAAGGAATTTTTTGCATTTGTTCTTTGTCTTCATCTGAGGATGGTGACATGGATTTTGTGAGAATGATGTTAGGGTCCAGTGGTGTAGATATTCCAAAAGAGTCTTCCATGCCAAAATGTCATAGTATGGTGTCAATATAGGCTGTTTGTGATAATGAGATAGTCCTGGCCTTTTGATCTCTTGTGACATTCATGCCAAGGAACCACCTTATCGGACCCATATCAACAACATCTATGATCTTGCGAAGGTCTGCGATCATTAGAGTGAGCGTATTCGAGTCTGTAGCTGCAGCCGCCATGTCATCAACATGTACTGTAACCATCAGGCTACCCTTGTCACTTTGCTTGACAAAAACGCTATGGTCAATGTCGACTCAAGTAAATCCAGCGCGACGCATTTCTGTGTAGAGGTGGGTGTACCAGCAGCGACCTGCCTGATGTAGGCCATATAGGGATTTGTGTAGCTTACACACCCAGTCTTCTTTCCCTACTTCTTTTAGTCCTTCAGGCTGTTCCATGAATATTTCTTCAGTAAGATCTCCATGTAGAAAGGCAGTTTTAACATCAAACTGGTTAATTTCCCAGTCCAGGGATGCTGCAAGTCCTAGGACTGTTCGCACAGATTCGAGACGAGCAACAAAGCAAAAGTGTCTGTATAGTGTATACCTTCTACCTGTGAGTATCCCTTCGTGACAATTCTGGTTTTCCTACGAGCAATTTCATTTTTTTCATCACATTTGCGTAGGAACACAGTTTGGCATCCAAGGATTCGTCGACCTACTGGGACTGAGGAACGTGGTACAAGGCTCCAAACTCCATGTCGTCGCATCGACATTAGTTCGTCACCATAGCTGGATTCCCAATCAGCAGCATCATACACACATGTGGCTTCTCTGTAATTTCTTGGGTCATCTTCTGATACGGCTAGTAGGTTGTCAACTTCATTGTCTGTCATAACCATCGCCTTTTCTTCAAGAACATGTGCTGTGTCGTTGTTATATTGGTTGGTCTGTTTCTCCCTTATTTCTCTTTTTGCTTTCTCAAGTAGTGTTTCACGTGTTATCCCTTTCATTGCCGCACCTGCAGCTGATGGTTTGGGGATACGCTTTGATCTGCGTAGGGGAGCATCCATGTTGTGTGTGTGACTCGGACCATCATGTTGTGCATCACTTTCTTCATTCCCTGCTGTTTCATCACCTCCCCCTTTTGATGGAAGGGGCTCAATCCTCAATTTAATATGTATCGCTCTCCAGTAGGTGTTTGTATGTCCTCTGGCCCAGTTATGTCTGAGAAAACCTTTTCCAGCAGCCTGGTAGCTCTCCCCCCTTCACGCTTTTTCAGAATCGGTGTTCTTGCCTGTTTTGCAAGGACACAGTATTCACAAATTTGCGGGAGGAAGTCAAGGCTGGTGGGCATACCTGTCACCAGTTGTTTCTTGGCCATCTGGATAATCGCAGGATAATTGATGTGTCCTAAACGCCGATGCCATGTATCCAGACCAGGTGCAACTCGAGCAATGTTCGCGTGCTCAACGGGTGTCTCATCTACGAAGGCGTATAATCCCCTGCCATAACGGAGTCCCTTTGCAACAACCTTGGATCCTCGATGAATGGTACAATCTTTCACAGTGAAAGAGGCATGAAATCCATCATCGCCTAGTTGTCCTATTGAGATGAGACGAAGTTTGACATCAGGGATAAGTAGAGCATCTTTGTTAAGTCCGCGTGTCAGGCGCTTAGCTAGCACTTCCAAAGGAGTTATCCGGGTTAGCGTGGAGGTCCGTAACGGGGCCGAGGACCAAAGATGGAAATCGGACAGACTACGGACATGGGGCAGAGGTGCCAGGAACTTAGGGTAGGTCGCGGAATGGTTCAATCTGGTCACTGAGGTGTTTGAGGTCGAAGGGACTTGGCTTCAACTTATGCGTTGTGCCCTCCTCGATCGTCTGTCCCTAATTTCAGAAAGGAGGTGGGAGTTTACCGGAAATGAATCGGAAACTGGTGGGAGACTAAATCGATATTCGTACTAGCAAATAGTCTAGTCGACTGGAAGACTATATACATGCGACTGTCCTTGTACTATCTTTGCCGGTCATAAAACAAGGAGAAAGGAAGTACAAGGGGTCAATAGGAAAGAAGAATAAGGGAGTAAGGTATGCGATAGACTGGCGTGTCGGTTATCAAGATGCGGAACTTTGGTCATGGGAATCGGGATTGGACTATCGGGGGCTCGGATGTTATGGGATGGGAACCACGGAAAGTAATCATTCATCCTCCGGTGGTCAGGGATGTTTCAGAAATGAGGTAGGTGGTTGTGGGGGTTGGTATGGGTTTGTTGGGGGCATGGGTCGTAACAGTACCCCCCCATTAGGACCGAGCCCTCGAGGTCCTTGGTTGTCGAACGATGTTACGGGGTGGTCAAGGCTGGTCGTTTGGCCTCCCTGGGCCTGGCTTGAGCGGATAGGCACGGTGAAAGTCTGAAACTACCTCCCTCACGTGGTTCAGTTCTGTGGCAGGGAGCCAGGAGGTTTCTTCTTCTGTTCCCTCGTAACCAGTCCATCTGACTAGGTATCAGAGTTGGCAGCCATGGCAGCGATCGATCTTTGAGTCCAGGATTTCCGCTATTTTGTACTCGGGTTCCCCATTGATTTCTATTGGCGGCTGTGGTGGTATCGTATGGTTGGGGAAGGTGTTGGGGGTTGAAGGCTCCAGCATTGAGACGTGGAAGATGGGGTGGATCAACCTCATGTTTTTCGGAAGGCGAAGGGTGTAGGATACCGGTCCTACTCGAGCTATGACCTCGTAAGGTCCTAGGTATTTCTTGGACAGTTTCCGGGAGGGTCTTGTGGTCCGGATGTTGTCCGATTTGAGGAAGACTTTGTCTCCGACCTTGACCTCCGGTCCTTGGGAACGGTGTTGGTCTGCGGAGGCGGCGTGTTAAGTCCGTGTGTCAGGCGCTTAGCTAGCACTTCCGAAGGGGTTATCTGGATTAGTGCGAAGGTCCGTAACGGGGCCGAGGACCGAGACGGAAGTCGGACGGACTACGGACAGGGGATGGAGGTGCCGGGAACTTAGGGTAGGTCGCGGAATGGTTCAATCCGGTCACTGAGGTGTTCGAGGTCGAAGGGACTTGGCTTCAACTTATGTGTTGCGCCCTCCTCGATCATCTGTCCCTAATTTCGGAAAGGAGGCGGGAGTTTTACCAGAAATGAATCGGAAACTGGTGGGAGACTAAATCGATATTTGTGCTAGTGAACAGTCTAGTCGTCTGGAAGACTATATACATGTGACTATCCTTGTACTATCTTTGGCGGTCATAAAACAAGGGGGAAAGGGAGTACAAGGGGTCAATATAAGGGAGAACAAGGGAGTGAGGTACGCGATAGTCCTGCACGCTGGTTATCAATGTAACGGAACCTTGATTTTCGGAGTCTTCGGAGGATCGGAATCGTGGAACCTCGGAATGTATTTTGGACATTCGGAAAACGGTTGTTCGGGCTTTGGTCGATTGGAAAGGTCCCAGAAACGGTGCGGGTGGTTGTGGGGTTTAATGTGGGTTTGTTTGGCTGCATGGGCCATAACAGTATCCCTCCACTAGAACCGAGCCCTCGAGGTCCTAAGCTTTAATTTGGGTGGTAATTAAGATGGACATTACTGCAGGGGTTTTCTAATGGTTTCTTGGGATTTTTCTGATCGATAAGCGCTGGTTGTACGTCTGCCTATATAAGGGGGTGTTTGCGGAATTAGGGGAGGCTTATCCTCGATGGAGAACACGGATCCGCAATCTTTGGAAAACCTCGGGGATCCCCTCCACATTCTTCTCTATGGTTTGGAGGCAGGTGGGGAGTGCTTCCTATACACCCTTGACCGGGATTTGACCCTTCTTCGTGCCCATACCATTAGGGTCTGTGATTTTTACGGTGGGTGGCGTTTGTCGGAAATTTTTCTTTCCTGATTTCCGTAGTGAGTTGTTATAAGAGGCTAACACCGTCCGGCGCTGTTCCTTGTCAGGGTTTGGAGCCAGACGAAACCTCTGGCGAGTCGGGGACAGAGACGAGTGGTCCCGGAGGTACTTGGACGTATTGCTGTGTATCTATTCCGTTTAGACAAGTACCAGGAGGACCTGCGCCAACTCTTGGATTACTACGAGCGCTATCATTGTCGTATGTCCAACCTGACAGCCGCTGGGCCTGGCATAGAGGAGGAGAGGTTGCGGGGGAGCCTTGCCGACACATTAACGTCCTTCCTGCATGTGGATTATGGGCTTGATTCCTCTTTCCTGGAGGACATGGATCGGCTGCTTATCCATTTAGGTCGCTGATCGGGTGGTTCTGACGGGTATTCGGGTTCAGTGTAGGTCATGGAGGGCTTGGGTGGACCAAACGAATGTGCTGATTAGTCGTTTGTATGGTTGGTGTCATGAAATTTATGTTTTGGTGGTGTCGTAAGGGTCCTTGAATGATCGTCATTTTCTCGGAAGTTTCTCTGTTCCTTTTCTCTTTCTCCCCCTTTTTTTT
>QLPG01006322.1:37537-56468 GCA_003314385.1 Gomphus sp. MG54
GTGGGTGTCCTATGGTCATCAGATTTTCGTGGCTGGTGTTGTAGTGTTCGTGGTGTTGTGGGGGTTCGTTGTTCATCCCTTCGAGTTGTCGCCAGGACGGGGGTAGTGTCGTCGGGATTCGGGGGATGTCCTGCAAGGTTTGAGTCTCGGTTGAAATTGTTGAATAGTTGCTCGTATTAATATTCTAATAATAAGGGAGTCTAGGGTGAGAAAATCGGTACCGTTGGTCTAAGGAACGGTGTGGGGTTTTGCGAGGGTCAGGGTTCTTCCTAAGCGGAGCTTTCGGAGGGTCGTATTGAGCGCTGAGTGAAGACTGCTGGCTCCATATTGCCAAGAATCAGTTCGGACGTAGGCTAAACAAAGTAGTACTCAATACCCTATCGATCGTTGGATCATGGTGGGTGAGCATGTGGTGTCCGGTAGCTAAAATCTGATGAATATTCAGAGGGTCACGGTCGAAACTTATCGACGGATGGTCACGGGTGTTTGGGAGGGTCGGATGATCAGAGTGTTTCCGTCTAGGGGTCGAAATCTTTTTCGACGATGGTCACAGGAGGTCATAATCCTGAGAGGCTGGATGCATTGTTGTTTTGTTTCTTATTCGAAGAGGTGTTGCCGTTCTTGCGGCGTAAGTTTTCCATCTTTCCCTAATCTGGACAAGAAATCCGTGGTAGTCCTGCTACTGGGTGGGGTCGCAGGTTGGCCTTCATAGGCCGTCACATTGCCCGTGTTAGGGGCCAAATACGTGGTCACAGGGGTCCTCCCTCTGTCGTAGGGGCGGTCAAAGTTCCGGGTGGGGGGTTCTCTGGTAATTTCCGATCGTCATTCCCAGTAGGGGGCGTCGATAGGTTGGGACAGGAGACGTAGTTGGAGCAAGGAGTGGTGTTTTCCTATTTGAGAGATCTCGTCCTTGATACTGCCAGGGAGTCCATTGTAGAACTGGCAATGGGGTGTAATGTCGCCCCAGTGGATGTGGGTGGTTAGCCGATTGAAATCTGCTACATATTTCGTGATGTGCTGATTATCGCACATGTGGAGGGTCTCGAGGTCTGTTTTGGCTTCTCCTTCTGGGTCGTGGGGGTCGAAGTTGGTTTTGAGTTCGTTTATGAACTCCTCATGGTCATGGAGCCAGTCTGGCTTGTCGGGGGCAGAACGGGCTGGTTCAAACCAGTCCAGCATGGTATCGGTCAGGTGCGATAATGCATAGGTTGCCTTGATGTTCTCGGTGTCGTAGGCGTCAGGGCGGTCACGGAAGTTCAGTTTATGTTGCACTAGGAAGGCTTGTGAATTCCTTGGATCGGATCCATTGAAGGTATCCGGATTCCGAGCCTTGGAGGTGCGGGGAGCTGATCTTCTGGGGCTGGCTAAGTTACTTGCTAGTATGACGAGGGTCTGGGTGATATTGGCCACAGCGTTGGGTCCTAAGGTGGGGAGTGGTGCGTAGGGAGAGGGCATCGACAAGTCTGTCAGCGCTGCTGTAGGTGGTCCTGAGCTGGACTGTATCTCCGATGGCGATGATAGTTGAATCGCCGGGGGGTGGTTCACGGAGAATGGGTTGATCAAGTTCGAATACAGGTGTTGATCTGCATTCAAAGGTCTGGAATCGGAGGAGTGTTCCAGGGGGTGAGCTAGGGTCTGAGGCGCCTGGAAGCTTGGTCCGGGATCGGGCAGTCCACAGGGGACAGATGCGCGGCGGGCAGATGCCTGAGTGATTGTCTGCATGGTGTGTGAACGTGTGGTAGGTCTCATGCTTAATGACGATCAGGAGTGTGAGTACGAATATACTGTTAAGTCCATGTGTCAGGCACTTAGCTAGCACTTCCGAAGGGGTTATCCGGATTAGTGCGAAGGTCCGTAACGGGGCCGAGGACCGAGACGGAAGTCGGACGGACTACGGACGGGGGATGGAGGTGCCGGGAACTTAGGGTAGGTCGCGGAATGGTTCAATCCGGTCACTGAGGTGTTCGAGGTCGAAGGGACTTGGCTTCAACTTATGTGTTGCGCCCTCCTCGATCGTCTGTCCCTAATTTCGGAAAGGAGGCGGGAGTTTTACCAGAAATGAATCAGAAACTGGTGGGAGACTAAATCGATATTCATGCTAGAGAACAGTCTAGTCGTCTAGAAGACTATATACATGTGACTATCCTTGTACTATCTTTGGCGGTCATAAAACAAGGGGGAAAGGGAGTACAAGGGGTCAATATAAGGGAGAACAAGGGAGTGAGGTACGCGATAGTCCTGCATGCCGGTTATCAACATAACGGAACCTTGATTTTCGGAGTCTTCGGAGGATCGGAATCGCCGAACCTCGGAATGTATTTTGGACATTCGGAAAACGGTTGTTCGGGCTTTGGTCGATCGGAAAGGTCCCGGAAATGGTGCGGGTGGTTGTGGGGTTTAATGTGGGTTTGTTTGGCTGCATGGGCCATAACATGGCGTAGCATTGTTGGGCCGCGGCTATGTTTCTGCGGAGCTCCTGGTGTAGTTCATCTAGGTCTACTGTGAAGTCGTGCGCCCTTGAGGAGGCCAGGTCTCGCTCGGGGTGGAAGGTGATGTCCGGGTGGTATCCTTTGTTGGCGAAGAAGGGTGAAATTCCGGTTGTTGCATTGGGGGCGTTGTTGTAGGTGAACTCTGCGATTGGGAGGAGGTCTGCCCAGTTGTCCTGCTGGTAATTGCAGTAGACCCGGAGGTATTGTTCCAACGTTTGGTTCATCCGTTCGGTTTGTCCATCACCTTCTGGATGGTATCCAGAAGTGAAGTGTAGTTTCATGTCCAGGGCCTTCCCCAGGGACCTGAAGAAGGAAGACATGAATTCTGTTCCGCGGTCTAAGGTAACGTGCGATGGGACCCCGTGTTTTGAAAATATTGTTGGGTTGTCTAATCCCACATACTATTCATACCTCATGAGTCTTAATGTATTTCCAAGACAACACAGAGCTCTATGAGTAGTATTGACAATCTGATAACTAACTAGGGCTCTGTCACTCAACATGAAGTGGTCTTCATTATATGAGTCATCCTGAAACGTTACCCATGCGGACTAGATGGTATAGTGGTTAACACCATAGCTATATTTGCTATAGCCCTGGGTTCAATTCCCAGTCTGGTCCATTCTTTTCACCTCAACAAATATGTGGAGCACGAATAACTTGGCTAGGAGGGGGGATGTGATGCTGTCGTGGGTCGGGATGAAGATGGATTGTTTGGTGAGTCGATCTACAATGATGAGGATGGAGTCATAGCCGGCCAACGGGGGTAGTTTTTCGATGAAATCCATTGATATGGAGTTCCACGGGCATATGGGAACCGGTAGCTGTTTCAGGAGGCCATACGGTTGGTGTCTTTGTGTTTTGGTGCGCATGCAGGTTGTGCAAGACTTGATGTAGGACTTCATGGTTTTTTGGAGTCCGGGCCACGTATACTCTCTCCTGATGAGGTCGAGTGTCTGATTTTGTCCGAAGTGTCTGGAGATGGGGTGGTCGTGTTTGTCCTGCAGGATTCGTAGGTGGAGGTCATTGCTGTCTGGGACGTAGATATGCTGGTCGAGGAGGAGGAGGTTGTCTGGTGTGGCCGACCATTTCCCGTTGGGGTTGTCGAGTTTTTCCAAGGTTTCTGGATCGTTTCGGATGGCTGCGCGAATGTCATTGTGGAGTCGTTCTGTGTCCATTATTGCGGCTGCTCGTAGTGACGGGAAGTATAGTGCCGTGGCTCGCAGGGAGGCAGATAGCTGTTCTGTGGAGAAGACAGGTCGGAGGTTGTGAGGGTTGATCGTGGCATAGTTGTTCCCTCCCTCTCTGGGGTAGATGTCCCATTGTCTGGTTAGTGCGTCCGGTTTGGCTCCGAGGCATCCTGGGCGGAAACGGATGGTCATGTTGAATTGTGAAAGGTATTCCAACCATCGGACTTGTCGGTGGGTGAGGAGTTTGGTCGTCGAGAAGTATTCCAGGTTTTTGTGGTCTGTTACAACGTCGATGGGGGTGGGGTGCACCCTCCAGGTAATGTCGCCAGGTTTTGAAAGCCTCGAAGATGGCGAGTAGCTCCTTATCATGTACATCATAGTTTAGTTCTGGGGGTGAAAACATCCAGGAGTGGAAGGTGATCGGGTATATCTCATTGTCCGTGGGGGAGATTATGGACAAGATGGTGGCCAGGGCATAGTCGGAGGCGTCCGTCTTGACGACGAGTTGGGAGCCAGGGGTCCATTGGTTTAGTACCGGGGCTGTGGTGAAGGCCTTCTTGAGGGTTTCAAAGGATGTCCTACAGTCTTCGGAGAAGTTCCAAGGTGTGTCTTTTTGTGTTAAACGAGTTAGCGGGATCGTGATGTCGGAATAGTTGAAAATGAAGCATCTATAGAAGTTTGCAAATCCAAGGAAGGACTGGACATCCTTGACTTTGTGTGGTTTGGGCCAGTCCTGGATCACCTTTATCTTGTCATTGGCCATGGTGAGGCCATTCGGAGACAGAATGTATCCCATGTATTCTACTGTGTCGGCATGGAATTGGCATTTGTCTGCACGGGCATACAGGTAGTTGGTTCGGAGTCGTTTCAGGACTTCATGCACATGTTTCTTGTGTTCTTCCAGGTTGTCGGAGTATATCAGGATGTCGTCTAGGTATACCAGTACCGATACATCAAGGAGGTTGGAGAAGATGTCGTTCATGAGGCATTGAAAGGTGGCCAGAGAGTTGCTTAATCCGAAGGGCATGACACGCCATTCGAAGGAACCGTAGCATGTGCAGAAGGCAGTTTTCCACTCATCGCCTTCTTGGATGCGAACGAGGTAATACGCGTGTCATAGGTCTATTTTAGTGAAGATTCTAGCTTTACGGGGGCTGTCAAGTAGGTCAGAGATGTGGGGCAGCGGGTACCGGTCCTTTTTTGTGATTTTGTTGAGTCCTCTAAAGTCGATGCATAATCGTAGGGAACCATCCTTTTTCTGGGCAAACAGGATGGGTGCCCCGCCAGGTGAGCAGGATGGGCAGATGAAACCCATGGATATGTGTTCGTCCAAGAACTTGCGTAGCGATTTCAGCTCGCTTTCTGATAAGGAGTAGATGGGACCAAAGGGGGGTGAGGCTCCTTCCTCTAAGTCTATCTTTAGGTCGTAGGGTCGGTGTGGGGCCAGGGTGTTGGCACGCTTTTTACTAAAGACATCCTGAAATTTGTGGTATTCATTCGGGATGTTAGATAGGTCTACGGGGCCATCCTTGGTTCTGTCGAGGTCAGAGAGTAGTAGTTGAAAGGTTTGGGTACCCTCCATCTTCGAGATGTGGGCGAATGCTGCTGCATTGATCAATGCCACCTTGGGCACGATGAGTGGTTTTCTCGGGGGGTCAGGTGAATGGCGAGAGGGGGCCATAGGTTCGGGCAGTTTCACGGAGCCAGTCGGCGGCGGGGGCTTGAAGGATAAGTTGCCCAGAACCCAGTCAATCGTTGGATTGAAGCGGGTGAGCCAGTTATGTCCCAGGACCACCGAGCAGCTCGAGTCTAGCGGAGTTACGAAAAAAGTCACGGAGTGTTGTTCCTCTTGGGGAAAGCGGACCGGAAGTTCGATGGTCTTATGAATGGAGGAGTTGGAGGTTCCATCGAAAAGTCTTAGCAGAATGGGCGTGATGTCTTGGCACTGAAGGTTGTATCTAGATGCTAGTCTTGAATCCAGGAAGCAGTGTGTCGATCCTGAGTCGACGAGCGTGTTCAGGTGTTGTCCTGGCAGGGAGTCAGAGGTTAGGTGAATGGTCAGTGCATTTGGGCTTGAGAGGGTGGATGCATTGAGTCAGAGTATGATGGAAGTATCGATGGCTTCGGAACATTCCTTTGTCCGTGCCAGGGCTGTTGCTGCCGAGTCGGTGCTTCCCTTCTTGGGGCATTTTCTGGCCCTGTGCCCTGCTTTGCCGCAGAATAGGCAGAGGTCTTGCCTGAAATGGCGTTGTCATTCCAGGGGCGTGAGTTTCCCATTCTTGTCAAGTTTGGGCATCCGTCAGTGGTCGAGTGTCCGGGTGAGTTCCTTGGTGACTTCCGATTTACATTCCCAATATCATGCATCGATGGATCGGGACAGGAGGTGAAGTTCGGGCAGGGAGGATGGTTTTCCTATTCTAGCTATTTCATCCTTAATTCTCCCGGGGAGTCCCTTGTAGTATTGATGGCGAAGGGTGGAGTCGTCCCAATGGGTACGGGTGGCGAGGCGGTTGAACTCAACCATATATTCCGTGATGCATTGGTCGTTGCACATGTGGAGTTTCTTGAGGTTCAGTTCCGCCTTGCCTTCCGGGTCATGGGGGCCAAATTGTGTCTTGAGTTCGGAGGTGAATTCATCATAATCGTGGAGCCAGAGGGGTTCGTCATGGGCGGTGAAGGTGGGTTCGAAGTAGTCCAGGGCGGTTCCGGTTAGATACGATAGCACATAGGTTACTTTGGTGCTACTGGTGTTGAAGGTTTCTGGGTCATCCTGGAAAATTAGGCTACACTGTACGAGGAAGGTTTGTAGTTTTCTGGGGTTGGAACCGTCGAAGGGGTCTGGGTTTTGAATCTTTGCGGGAGGTCTCGATTTCTTGGGGATGACTAGGCTGTTTGCTAGCGTAGTGATGGCTTTGGCGAGATTTGTCATGTTTTCCAGTGGTACAGGGGCGCTCTTCGAGAGTGGTGCCTGTAGAAAGAGGGGTCTTGTGCATGCTCATAAAAATCTTGCTCGTGCTTTATTTTTCATGACGATCAGGAGTGTGAGTACGAATATACTGTTAAGTCCGTGTGTCAGGCGCTTAGCTAGCACTTCCGAAGGAGTTATCCGGGTTAGGGTGGAGGTCCATAATGGGGCCGAGGACCAAAGACGGAAATCAGACGGACTATGGACACGGGGCAGAGGCACCAGGAACTTAGAGTAGGTCGTGGAATGGTTCAATCCGGTCACTGAGGTGTTTGAGGTCAAAGGGACTTGGCTTCAACTTATGTGTTGTGCCCTCCTCGATCGTCTGTCCCTAATTTCGGAAAGGAGGTGGGAGTTTACCGGAAATGAATCGGAAACTGGTGGGAGACTAAATCGATATTTGTACTAGCAAATAGTCTAGTCGACTGGAAGACTATATACATGCGACTGTCCTTGTACTATCTTTGCCGGTCATAAAACAAGGAGAAAGGAAGTACAAGGGGTCAATAGGAAAGAAGAATAAGGGAGTAAGGTACACAATAGACTGGCGCGTCGGTTATCAAGATGCGGAACTTTGGTCACAGGAATTGGGATCGGACTATCGGGGGCTCGGATGTTACGGGACGGGAATCATGGAAAGTGATCATTCGTCCTCCGGTGGTCAGGGATGTTTTGGAAACGAGGTAGGTGGTTGTGGGGGTTGGTATGGGTTTGTTGGGGGCATGGGTCGTAACAATCTTTAAGGGTTAGTTGTTCTCCTTTGCCACATTTGACATGGATACTGAGGAGGTGGCTAGGTGTCAGGATTCGGTAACGCCGGTTGCGATTGCTGATATGCTAGATCCATTTATCCCTTGGATCTCCCGTTTCAGAATGGGACGTAAATCAGAGAAATCCTCTCGGTGCGGTGAGCAATGACTGGTGGCACCTGAATCAAATAAGTATGGTGCAGGGAAAACAGTTGCCGCAAGATCGGTGTTATAGCCCATGCCTTCAACAACCCACACTAACCCCCACAACCACCCTCCCCTATTCCGAGACCTTTCTGACCGAAAGAACGAAGGATTGTTTTCTGTAATCTCCATCCCCGACAAGTCCGACCGAGAATCCACATTCCCACTTCCGTTCCTGTCATGACCGAGACACCATCTCCGAGTCTGTCTCTGACCGAAGACTCAATACTTTGATAACCGACGCGCAGGACCATCGTGTACCTCACTCCCTTGTTCTCTCTTTTATATTGACCCCTTGTACTCCCTTCTCCCTTGTTTTATGACCAGCAAAGATAGTACA
The DNA here is from genome assembly GCA_003314385.1 of Gomphus sp. MG54. Lineage (NCBI taxonomy): Eukaryota > Fungi > Basidiomycota > Agaricomycetes > Gomphales > Gomphaceae > Gomphus > Gomphus sp. MG54. Next base: position 45,475 of record QLPG01006322.1, read on the forward strand.
AGGATAGTCGCATGTATATAGTCTCCCAGTCGACTAGACTGTTCGCTAGTACAAATATCAACTTAGTCCACCTAATTTCCGATTCACTCCGGTAAACTTCCATCTCCTCTCTGAAATTAGGGACAGACGATCGAGGAGGGTGCAACACACAAGTTGAAGCCAAGTCCCTTTGACCTCGAACACTACAGTGACCGGATTGAACCAATCCGCAACCAACCCTGAGTTCCCGGCGCTTCTGCCCCCGCTATAGTCTGTCCGACTCCCGCCTCTGGTCTTTGGCCCCGTTACGGACCTTCGCACCGACTTGGACTACCCTTTCGGAAGTACTAGCTAAGTGCCTGACACGCGGACTTAACAGTATATTTGTACTCACACTCCTGATCGTCATGGGTTCAAGACCAATCATGCGTTCACAAGCCCTACAGACAATCACCCAGGCGTCTGCCTGCCGCGCATCCGTCCCCCAAGAACTCCCCATCCCTGGACCAAGTTTTCAGATGCCTCAGACCCCCACGCACCCCCTGGAACCCTCTTCAGACTCCAGATTCTCGAACACGGACTTACGACCACGCTCGAGTATGACCAACCCATTCCTTGTAAACCCCCCGGTGACCAACCAACCGTCACCCCTGGAGATGCCCTCCAGTTCAGGATCATCCTCAGCAGTACCGACCACATCCGGATCATCATCCACGGTATCCCCATACCTCGCATCTCCCCCTTTTGTACCACCACCATTCGCACCACTGCTGCATGCCCCCCCACAGGCCGCACCACCACTCGTTGCTCCACCCTCCGCCGTACCACCACCCGCTGCACCACCACCCATTGCCCAGCCCCACCTCGCACCACCACCCATTGCCCAGCCCCACCTCGCACCACCCACCGCAGCACCACCCCCTCCACCACCAGGAGGAGCCCCCGGTATGGGGGCAAACAATGTGCCCGACCTAACCCATGCCATCGCCATGCTAGCAAGCAATCTGGCCTCCCCTAGAAGATCAGCCCCCCGTGCCACCAAGGTTCGAGACCCGGATCCCTTCGATAGATCCAATTCAAGGAAGCTACAAGCCTTTTTAGTGCAGTGTATGCTGAACTTCCGTGACCACCCTGATGCTTTCGACTCCGACAGCGCCAAGGTAACCTATGTGTTATCGTACCTGACCGGTACCGCCCTAGACTGGTTTGAACCAGCCCTCACTGCCCCCGACGAGCCAGACTGGCTCTACGACTATGATGAGTTCATTTCTGAACTCAAGACCAACTTTAGACCCCATGACCTGGAAGGAGAGGCCAAAGCAGACCTCGAAAACCTCCGCATGCGCAACAACCAGCACATCACAAATTATGTAGTCGAATTCAACCGACTAGCCACCTGCGTCCACTGGGGCGACGCTGCACTCCGTCGGCAATTCTACAATGGACTTCCTGGTAGGATCAAGGACGAGATCTCTAGAGTAGGAAAACCGCATTCCCTACTCCAACTCTGCCTCCTATCCCAATCCATCGATGCTCGTTACTGGGAACGTCGATCAGAAGTTATTAAAACTAAACACAAAAAAATATTCAGACTTCGACTCAAAGATCTGTGTATGTGCAGTAACTACCTAAACACAAAAAAATACTAGAAATTTATGTGAGTTAAGAGTCAAGACAAGTTTAAATAAACGCGGCTCACTTCAGACTTCGACTCGAAGATCTGAAGTGGCTCTACATGCAAGTCTAGTATTTAAAGGAAAGAAAGAACAATAAAAAGGATTGAGTGCCACTTGAACAAAAGAAGAATAATGTATCACAATACAAGGAAAGAACAATGAGAGAATAAAATAATCCACACCACAGTATTCCACCTAGTCCTCTATTGTCTATTGGGATGGAAAAGGCTTTGAACTGACTTTACAGTGTGAAACTTAACAGAAGTCGCCAGAGAATCCGCCTCCAACCGGAACTTCGACCGCCCATATGATAGAGGAAGAACCTCCGTGAACATGTACTCTGCCCCTAACACAGGCAATAAGATGGCCAATGTAGGCCAACCCGCGACACCATCCAGTGGCAGCAGGACTACCACGGACCTTTCGTCCAGATTAGGAAAAGACGGAAAAATTACGCCACAAGAACGCCAACGCCGATTCGAACAAAACCTCTGCCTCTTCTGCAGTAGATTGGGCCACACAGCCAAAGAATGCCCGAAATCTCCTACCACGGTCACCCAAGGATGTGCAGCCTCTATAGCAGAAGAAGTCGAGGGAGGAACCCGAAGCATTGGACGCCTCAGAATCCAAAGATTAGACACAGGCCCCCAGCTCCAGCGCCAATCGTTCACGTTGAACAAACCGCCAGCACCCATGGAGCAAAACAAACAACACATCCACTCCTTTCAGTTCCCGAAACACCCGCGACCCCATCGATAAGTTTCGACTGTGACCCTCTGAAAATCCGTCAAAGATTCTAGTTACCAGACACCACATGCTCACCCACTGCAATCCAATGATCGATAGGGTATTGAGTACTACATTGTTTAGCCTACGTCCGAACTGACTCTTGGTACCTGAGCCGCAGCGCTCAAATTCGACCCCGAGAAATTTCCACTCAGGAAATCGTGACCCTCAAAACCGTACCGCCCCTTAGACAGGTGGTACCACTTGTAGATCTCTTGCTTAGCCTAGACCCTTGTTGATAACATGATAAATTGACTAAAGAGAAAACCTTGACACGTTTACTACCAAACTTGCATTTTTGCAGGACACCCCCGAGTTTTTTCTGACCCTGTCCTAGCGACAACACGACAACCATGACCAAGACCACCACAAATCCAACCACGACCATTATTGATTTTCAAACAAACTACAACTAGTTATCATAGAACATGGAATGATTAATATCTGGATCGGAAGGATCATATTGCTGGAACAAGTCCACCCCCTTGCCCTTCCCTTCCTCACCCAGCCCTTCCCTTCCTCACCCAGCCCCAACACCAAGTCGACCAGATCGACTGACTGCCCCGCCTTGGGCGTCACATCCACCACGCCCGGATCCGATTCTGTCCGATTCCCCATCACACGAGTAGCTGGAGCTTGACCGCCACACCGACAGTTCCACTTCGGACGGTCCCGATTGTCGGTGTGGATAACATTCCGCATCTCGGAAGCATCGGACAGCCTCTTGACGTCCACTCCCAAGGCTCAAAGACGGGCATCCATACTGACCAGAGCCTCCTGGATCAACCCCAGGACGGCCACGATCTCCGTGCAGCCAACCTTCGGAGGAGGGGCAATCACCACCTCCACCCTGGACCTCTTAGAGGAGGATGCTTCAGGGACGTCCTCGTCCTCCCACCCCCGCTTCTTCATAGCCGCCCCTCGAACAACCGGCACTCCATCCACCTCACACCGTACCCGACTGGCCCGGCAGGGGACACAGGTCTTCGCCGATGTTGTCCACTCACACCGCTTATTTCGCTTGAGACATAGATCGCAGGCCTCCATCCTCAGATATGAAAAGTGCTCCAGAATGACAGTCTGATACAAATCGGGGCGATACTGACTCAACGCCCGACGACTGGATTCAATGGGTCCGAGACCCACCTCCCTTCTGACCTCCCGTGCCTTACGAACCACTTGATTCTCGAGGTCCTTCTGCACTGCGGAGATACAAACCTCCTCCTCCTTGCACTCCCAACATTTCCGGTCTGCGTTCAATGCAGCGGAACTGGGTCTGATCACAGGTACCGAACGACGTTCACCCCCAGAATGCCCCCTGGACGGTGACGGGACGGTTTCCCAACCCACGGAAGAAGGATGGTCCGACACAGAATCTTCAGAACCCCTAAAATCTGGCTCGTTCTTGTCCTCCTCTGGACTCTCATTTTCCGGCACAAGTGAAAGGGCATGCTCCAGTAGCAATGCCTCTTGTTCAACGGCATGGGCCTTTTCTTCTTTCTCCTTCAACCGCTGCTCCTCTACCTCCTTCAGTCGCTGCTCCTCCACCTCCTTCAGTCGCTTTTCCTCTGCCAACCTCAGAAGCTCGGCCTTCTGTTTTTCCTCAGCCTGCCGAGCGGCCTCCACCTGCTGGGACTGTTTTGCCTCCAGAAGACAGACCTGCTCCTCATACTGAGTTTTCAGGATATGCATCTCCTCCATTACATCCTCCGTGACATCCCGCGAGAAGTCCAACATGGGGGGGGAAATCGAAAGGGGGGAAAACAACAATAAAGAAAACCCTATATATATGGAGGGTCAAGCAGGCGCTCGGAGAACGCCCATTATGTACAAAACACCTAAAAAACATTCCCACATCCTTTTCCGCCCTATTCACGGCAAGACAAGCTTAGGACCTCGAGGGCTTGGTCCTAGTGGGGGGATACTGTTATAGCCCATGCCTTCAACAACCCACACTAACCCCCACAACCACCCTCCCCTATTCCGAGACCTTTCCGACCGAAAGGACGAAGGATTGTTTTCCATAATCTCCGTCCCCGACAAGTCCGACCGAGAATCTGCGTTCCCACTTCCATTCCCGTCATGACCGAGACACCATCTCCGAGTCCATCTCTGACCGAAGACTCAATACTTTGATAACTGACGCGCAGGACCATCGCATACCTCACTCCCTTGTTCTCTCTTTTATATTGACCCCTTGTACTCCCTTCTCCCTTGTTTTATGACCGGCAAAGATAGTACAAGGATAGTTGCATGTATATAGTCTCCCAGTTGACTAGACTGTTCGCTAGTATGAATATCAACTTAGTCCACCTAGTTTCCGATTCACTCCGGTAAACTTCCGTCTCCTCTCCGAAATTAGGGACAGATGATCGAGGAGGGCGCAACACACAAGTTGAAGCTAAGTCCCTTTGACCTCGAACACTACAGTGACCGGATTGAACCAATCCACGACTGACCCTGAGTTCCCGGTGCTTCCACCCCCGCTATAGTCCGTCTGACTCCTGCCTCCGGTCTTTGGCCCCATTACGGACCTTCGCACCGACTCGGACTACCCTTTCGGAAGTACTAGCTAAGTGCCTGACATGTGGACTTAACAATCGGTGGTCATAGATATTTCGTCATTCAAATTTGCCAAGCAAGACTCTGGATCCTTCAGGAAAGCGCAGGATTCTGACCCCATGTCATCAGATGCTTCAGTAATGGCAGCATGAGCCTGTTCCTTTTTCATCTTCTTCCCTTTTTGACCATCTATCTTTTCTTTCAACTTTTTCCACCAATCAGGTGCCTTCCCAGCACTTCCACCACCGTCCTCCCAATACTTCTCACTCATGTGTCCGGAATGCTGGCAGTTGGAGCATTTCACCGATGACCTGGCTTTTGCTGACCTTCTTTGTTTTTTGGTCAGAAGCTTTTCACCTTCTTTGATAGAGTCCCGGTGTCGTGATTCCTGGGCTTCAATTTCTAAGTGTCGGGTGATCTCATCAGGCGTAAGTTTCATGGATGAAGAGGTCATATTCCCGATCAACAATTTTCGAAGCCAGTCGAATTCACCATCAGCCATTGCATGAAGATACAGGGTCACCGTCATTTCATCTTTTGTGGGAGCTGCCTTGTCATATATCACCTCGATCAAGTCCTTCATGTCTGCGATGGTTGTAGTCACCGTATCCGATCCAGTGAATTTTGTGCGCATGGCCGTCTGCAAGGCATTGAACTTGGAGATTGCTCCACTTTGGTATGTCCTTTTTTTGAGACGGTCCCAAGCATCCAGCGCAGTAGTTGAGGATTCAATCTCCTGAGACAGGGAGTTGTCGACGACTTGGCATAGAGCACCGACAATACGGTCGTTTGTGTCACTCCACTCGGCCAACTTTGTTTGATCACTGGGAGGTTTATTGTTATGCCCATCAATATACATCCAGAGGCCATATGCACGGAGGACTGATTTGCATTTCCGGGACCACAGAGGCCATCCATCGGCAGTGAGTATCCCAACATTTTTTGCTGATAGCTTGATCTCTGACATGGTCTTAAAAAAATTTTTTTTTGTGAATTTCCACACTGTAGCTATTTTCAAAGTGTGGACGGGAAGCCCATAACCTGTAGAAATCTATGCATGTGACTCAGTTGTGTAAATGGGAACGCGACTTAGTTTCACTCTACCTATGCGTGTGACTACAATACAATTGTAAGTAAGTAACTGAACTGTAATGCATGTAGAGTGTAAGTCTTACCTCAGTGGTGTAAATGGGAACGCGACTGAGGGAAGTCTAAGAAATGATCCTAGTTATATACTAATGGAATGTGGAACGAGAGTGGAACGGAAAAACAATAAGAACAATGGTAACAATGAGAACAATGGAATAAGAGCCATAATAAGAAGAATAAAGGATATGGTAATACCATATTCCAACAGATCGCAGCCGGGATTCCTCAAGCGTGTGATGAAAATGATTGTGTTTGTTCCATCTTCTTGACGAGCGCTCAAATTTGATGCTGGCGCGTGTGGTCGGATAAGATGAATGTGGGGATAACCGGTTTCCGAATCCGTCTCCGTTCCCGGAGATGCGTCTGTAGTGCGCGCCAATTTTCCCCCATGCCAATGTGTGTTGCTCTGTACTTGTTCCTCTGACGAAAATCTATCTGCCAGTCTTTACGCCGAGCGACTGCTAGAACAAGAAGAAACGGGCCTTAGAATAAGCATTCCTCTCAGCCAATCTGGACACCACGAGCAATCCCTTCTGCCTGGGAATGCAGCATTTTGTGGCACCGCAAAGACTGCGCCACCTCAGAGATGCGCCTGGTGTAGCGCACGCCAGCTCTGATCAGACCTAGCGTTTGCCTCATATTTCCATGTATGATGTGCAGTAGTTGTTCCAACCAAGGCAGAAAAAGAAATATCCCCTGTGCATGGATTCCGATCCTACATCCGCTCGTTGAACGCATCATTTAATACCTGGCCACGATGCGCATCTTCCTGCGATCATGAAGAGCCGCTCGTTCCATCCCGGTATCCACCCCTGCGTAAGAATACAACATTTTTGTGGCACCACAAATGGAATGTTAAGGACTGCGCCCCCAGACTTCAGAGATGCGTCGAGTGTGGCGCATGATAGCCATGATTAGACCCAATGTTCGACGTGAACATGTATGTTGTGTGGTAATTGTTCCTACCAAGACTGGCAATGAAATGTTTCTTTTTCATGAACTCTAATCCTAGATCCGCTCATCCAATGCATCATCTAATACTTCACCACCATTCACATCTTCCTTCTATCATGTAGAGCCGCTAGTTCCATCCCGTTATCCACCGAGTAGGACGTCTCTCCATCCACCGGTTAACGCTCCGACTCGGAACTGGCCAACGGCAACATAGTATGGGTTCTAAGTTAGTACACTGACCAAACCGACTACTGGTATTGCTCCCGCATCCGGTCGCCATTTACTTATTTATTGAAAACGCCATCTCCCTTCTGTATCGTATGTCCGTTCTCACCTGCCACCTAGACTGGCAACTTATATTCACCATACCCGATCAAGAACTACCTCTTACGCGCCATCACTGGTGTCTAACATGCATGTTTTTAAGCTGAAGGAACCTCTCAGATCAATATTCAACTATTTTATGCAAATTCATCCGAATTTCAGAGTGATGAAAGGTGGAATGAGTGATTGTGTCAGGAAAACTACTATTGAGAACACAACTCCTTCCAAACTTCCCCTTGCTCGTTATATCAAATCTCACAATCATATGCCTGAAACAATTCATTTCACACGTTCACACATCCGACATCAAGTCAAACCGTGAACACCAAGGCGCACACGTGCATCACAAGTCCCATTTCAAGTCGAGGGATCCCTTACAAGGCGTTGATGCCGCTCGAGGAAGTGTGTTGGAATAATTTGACCGGCATGGGTTCCCGTGTCACATTAGTCATACTTTCCTTTGTAATATCTCAGCCAGCCACCACCTTCGCTCAAGCCAAACAGTTTATTTTTCGATCCTTTTTCAGCGCCATCGAGATTTCAACACCCTTATCCCCGCATATCAATGATCCCATCCCTCCAACTAGTCTGTGTCTTCTCCTCAAGGACTTGCGCTCGCTTATTTCAATGCTATCCTTCATCGGGTACTTGATCAATCTTCTCGGAACCAAAGGGCCTGCATGGGTCCAATCTCGCGCATCAAACCAAGGTCTTGAGCTCGCTTAAACTTAGTCTACATCACTCTAGATCAACTGTATGCGACTTGGGTACACAGCAGGATCAAGAGGTTGTGTAATTTTGGCGATCTCGAAGCGCCATCATATTTGCTAGTCCTTACCACAAAAAAAAAGGTCTACCACATAGGCAGAGTAAGCCCACTGCCACACCCAAATGATGCTTTTCAGCGACCACTGTGACATCCTTCAAATGGGCCTTTTTTCCCGCCTGCAGGATCATGTTTCCGTTCACACGCCAAAGGATCTACATACGGGCTCCTTTCGGGCGTCATCAACTGAACTTTGGTAGCCCGTCGTCATTGCTGTGAGGATCTGGGTGCTACAGTGGCTACATCTCCGACATAATCATGTGCCGACGACCCGAACCAAGGGAGCGTAGGAAGGGATCCACCAGAATCAATCTGGTAGATATCGAACGTCGAAAATGTAGCTGGGTGTGGCAGATAGGGTTTCCTGAGGTTTTCCCGCACTATGATATCGGAGAGTTGGTTGGATGATGAGGGGAATAATCTCCCGGATTTTACTAGGATTTTATATGTATTTATCTATTGGGGAAATCCTATTCTATAGTTGCTCTATTGGGAGCTCAGTCCTGGGTTTACTCTCCGCTTAGGCGCCGTACCGGGAAACCGGCCTGGGCGCCAAAGCGTCGGTTGATATGTTTGTGGTCCTCCCACAAGTTAAGTATAATATATGATGATAGATAATATTATGTATGGTTGGAAACCCAACTGTGACCCGGCCTTGCTGTACGAGGAGTAGTTGTTGTTCTAGTCCTAAATAGGAAAGTACGCTCGGCGCTTAACCTTCCGGTTCAGCGCGAGGCAAAGATATTCGAGTGTAGCCTGAAGGCTAGTGTGATGGGGGGCAACGATACAATTAGAATTGCTTGTTTATACTACTACAATTTGGTCGTATTATATATAAAATAGAAGATTTATTTATAAGTGAAAACTTCACGGAGTGAAGTTAGAAGCCGGCCTAATGCGGCCGTACGCGTGGTACATCCGCATATATGCGGTGGCAATGATATAGAGGAAAACTTCACAGGGGAAGTGATAGAAATAGAACAGAATAAGATATAGACTGAATGAAATAGCACATGCCAGTGTATCTCCTTCCCAACGTGTCCAGATGAGGTGAGCCGGCCCTTGGGGTAGGTATGGGGCCGGGTAGACAGTGTGGGGTAAAACCCGCTCCTAAAATCATGGAAATATTATCGTAGGTTCCTCATGATGTATAGAACTTCAGTGTGAAGTTGCATCCTGATCTGGTAATAGCTGGGGGAGATATTGCAGTGTGAATGTTGAATATATATATAAAGTGACTCAATAGTCCCTGGTTCTAACAGAAAAGATTCTTCGCTCACTGATACTAGGCGCTAGAACTACCGTGCGGCCCAATCGGTTTTTTTCCTTATCTCACGACCGGGACCCAGCTATGCAAGTAGAACCGAGGTCTTGCAAGCTGAACCCAGGTTCCCAAGGTCCCAAGCAGTTTATCTCCAAAATAAACATGACTGGAGGAGCCTGTATTTAGTGTATCCACATTGTGACTTCTGACCCTGTTGCCAGGGCCGCCGTCTACTTTATCGCGCTTGAAGTAGAATCCCTTTTGGAGTTAACGATCTGACTGGGACGGTCAAGGCACAGCCCACGGCGCGTTGCTCCGTTCCTCGTTGACGGGTCACAGGAGGTATTCACCAATGGCAGCCCGCTGTCCCAGACATTCCACACTTATTCTAGAGTGAGCGCGTCCTCGCGGACCGCTGTGGGCGGGTTGCATACCTGAATTTGAAAAAGAATGGACACTTGCAAAGTTTTGGGGAAAAATCAATGTTGATACAATATACGGATAAACTCCCAAAGCTGAAAGACAAAACATTGACCGTGCAAAGTTTACAAAGGGCGGTTTGATAAATATTCGTCCGATTTACTATCACGATATCTTTGTTTCTGTGGATCCAATTCATATCCTTGTCGTGTTTGGTGGGCCCCTCCTTCAATGATGCATCGATGTGTGCTTCTATTGTATCGACGGGTGAATGACTTCTTGCTGATAGATAGGCGGGATGATTTATAATGATTAAAGAGAACATGTAGGAACTACCTACCATATGATGCACTCATACATTTTTCCATTTCGCTTCGTCTTGACATGGCGATCGGCGTCTCCCTTGTTGAGAAAGTATTGCTCACTATATCATGTTTGTAAAGTTCGCAATGCCTGAGGTGTATAATTAAATTTCACTCACCAGATACATTTGTAAGGTTTCGTTTGAAGGTGGCTACGAAGATGTAATATGACCGATTTCTTTCTTCCAAACCAATCCTTGTGGGGGCAGCCCGGAAATTTACATGCATAGTAGATTTTGGTCTTGCCATTATATGTAGTCACATTCTTGATGATGTATTCTTCCATTGGGACCACGTTGATCGTTCCGTGTTGGGTATCCATCTCTTGGTTGGACCCTTGCTGCGAGGAGTTGGAGGCGCCATGAACGAAGGAAGAAGGATTGGGGGCATCATGTGCTGTGACGAGCATATCTGACGCACAATATATCAGTGACACAATGCAACAGATGCACGACTGACTCATCCTTGCATATTGCAGGCACTGGGAACGAGCTGTGGTGAAGGAAAGGTTGTTTTGAGAATTATATCTATACACAGGTAATGAGATACCCATACGGGCAGCAGACATACCTATACTAGAGTCACCGTTGTCGCTGTTAACGAGAGGAGCTGAGGAAGTGCGGGAAAGGCATCGTTAATACCCTTGTCTTGCAGACGAGGGATACATACTATCGATGGTTTCTGCGCTGATG
>QLPG01006325.1:0-17102 GCA_003314385.1 Gomphus sp. MG54
CCTATGAAGAAATACCGCAATAAAGATTCTAACGGATCTGCAAAACATTTTACACGAACTCAACGACCCCATAGGTATTATATAATCGATTTCGGTTTATCTCGTCGCTATGATCCTGAAGCAGGCCCACCGCTCGAACTGCCGATCCTTGGCTCGGACAGATCTGTTCCCGAATTCCAAGGCGAAGGGTATGACCAGGCCAGCGACCCTTTCGCCACGGATGTATATTATCTGGGGAACGAGATCAAATCTGAATTTTTAGAGGTGAGTGCATGGCGAGATTGTTTCACTGTCTGGCTTATCGACTATTATCAGCGTACCATCAATTTCAATTTCATGACCAAACTGGTGGCTGACATGACAGACGAGGATCCTACAAAACGGCCGACGATCGATCAAGTGGTGGAACGATTTGATGCCATCTTGCGCTCACTGAAGTGCAGGCAGCTTCGTGCACGTGTGATAGAACCTAAACTTGAATTCAATCCTGGGTTCGAGCGGTTCCTAGAGAACCTTCCTTATTACATTCGTCGCGTGAAATTCGTGCTACTCATGACTCCACCGGTGCCTCGTGCTGATGTGTAATAGATCCGGTACTTCCGATGGCTGTATGCACACTCTTCGTTTTGTGGTATGTCAACCTAAATTTTGTTTGTTTGTTATTTTCGTGATAGGTTCACGTCGTGCATACCAAGTAGTCTTCTTCAATGTTTATTGTTTATTCCCTTTACATTGACAAGGGATCGAGGTCTGGTCTCGGCCCAGATATCATAGCAGCTGTCGATTCTCTTCGCTCTTCATATGTCATAGGCGGCAGTCAGACGTGTGCTTACATTTACTGCATTTACATTGCCACGAGCGGCTGGTACGAATTGGGAAAGGCTTTGTATACGAAGTAGGAGGTCTGTATTATGGGATGATCATCTTGTCAAGGAGCTTCTATAAGTATAGATGCTATTTATTGTAATCTCACTGCAATACTTTGGCTTTAACGGGTGCATTGTGAAGTATTTCGAAGGGTAGACAGCTGGTTACGTATAGAGATTGACATATGGCCCGTGCCAATTCGTCCTCATTGAAACTTCCAATTGATTGCATTGACTTCGCCCCCCTATGACTGAATTCCTATTGAACCGACCGCTGGGCTGGTGTGGGAAGATAATGGATTCGCCAACACCCAAACCGCCTCATGTTCACAGCACCCTCAACACGAGGTCCTCGGAGTAGGAGATGTTTGCTGCCGCTGCCAGCCGTGTGATCCATTATAACAAGAATGATTTCTTCTCCCCCACTTGAAAACAGAGTCCCCCTCTCCTTCTGATTTCGCTACCTTTGAGATGGCGGAACTAGCTGCTGCTCAGGCTGTGGCATCTGCTGCCCCATTAGTGATATCTGCTGTCAAAGCTCTTTCAACGAAACAACGTCTAGCAAAGGCGGACCACTTGATGGAAGAGGGGAGGACCCTCTTTGAACAATACGGTAATCACTTTGACAGCAACAAGAGCAAAGTATTATCAGAAAATAGAGATGAGTGAGTCACAGCATCTCATCCTTCTGGGATATTAACTCTGATACGAGTCACCATGACAGCCTCCGTCTTGAGCGCGAAAGAATCGGCGATAACCAAGATAAAGGTTTGAAGACCGTATTTCAACGCAGAAAGGATGTAAAGGAACATCACAAAAATGCCGTCGAATGGAACCGCCAGGTCAAAGTCAGTAACATTAATCCAGCTACCGACACTTTCCTTCTTGTTCTTAAATCATTGATTTAATATTCAGAACTCTTCGACAGAGGCTCGAGATCGCCTCCATAACGAAAAACTAGGGCTACTTGAGTCTGCTGGCACGACCAATATCCTTACGCGACATTTGAACTCAAGCTGACGTTTCTGATTCTCCCTCAGGCTCTCTTGACAGAGTTTTCGATGCGGCACCACCTGTGCCTGGTCCGACACAGCCAAGTGAGCATTCATGATTCTACTTGTGTCAAGTGCTGTCATAAGACTAACCATTGCAGTCAAAGATGTATCCTCAACCCACCAGGGACATCTTGGTTCTTCCCAGCCTTCACAGCGGCAATCGAACCATCCTCTCTCCAGCTACCAACCCGCCGCCACATCACACCCACTCCCTGTGGCTGGTAGGATGCAAACAGGTGACTGCCCCAATCTGTTTTCTGGTGCTAGCAAGTCTGACCGCTCATCCAAGCACATCCCAGTCGTGGAGGAAATCCTCAGGGACAGCCGCCCAGTAAGTGAACATGCTTGCTTTGGAAACTCTTCCAAAAATTCGTCATCAGAAGTTCCTGGGGACAGTTTTGCTATGCATAACATCGGGAGCGCCCTCCCAGGACAACAAGGAGAGGTAAGCATGCCTTTTCTGCCATTGGACACTGAGCATCACTCAATCTCTGAGAAGGCCACAGGGAAAGGGTCGCGGTCAAGGACCACGAAAGCCTCACCCAAAGAGCCTTCTAGTTCAACCTCGTGCCAAGCGCAGGGCTCTCAAAAACACCAGCCCCCCAAGCCGAAGTGCAAATTTTGTGGAGAAGAAAGAGATAGTGAAGAAAGGCTTCGTGTATGTAATTGTCCTACTTATTGCTATGAAACTGCTCATGAAGATTGATACTTTGATTAGGCACACATACAGCACAGACACCCAGAGGGTGAGTGATATGGACTACAACTATCATGATCCACATAAATCATACACATATTGAAACAGGAGATCGTCGCGACGATATCGGGACCAGTCCTCACAAATACCCTTCAACTTCAGAAAGGACGAAGAAGTAGGTGCATGACATGAGCCTTCAATGAATCAGAGGGTGTGTGAAAGTGACAATGGAGGATTTTTCCTTGATTTCAAACCATTATGCATGACTGAATACTATTTTGAATTGTACTTCTGATGACTGGCAATGTTTCTCTATAGCTGTGGCGTGATAACAATTGAGTTTCAAGTATCTGTCCAAGATTGATTACAACGTAATATCCTAAATCCAAGGCCAATGCCAGCCACCATCCTTTGTGACGTAAACTAGACTGGTAGAGAACACCACTCGTGATCAGACGAGAATCATGGATTTCGGTAACCTGGTTTCTGCTTGAAGATGGTTTTTGGCATTGATTTAAATGTATTTGTAATATATGTGTGTTTGACTTACTCTACCAAGCGCATCCACCTCGGGTGTTCTATAGCGGAGTGACACAGAGTTTTGCATCATTAATGTTTCAGCTTATTTTACAGAAAATTGTAGTACATAAGGAGTGATTTTGGCCAAACTTGTTCAGTCCGTGTAGAGGTATGGTTTATAGGGATACTCGGGTTCCTGAAGCTTCCGTCACGCACGCGGCCGCTCGCATCAGTGTTGTGACTTGTGACGAGGATTACCTGAACACAACATGGCAAAAACGCACGAAGACTACGAAGCATTCAAGGCAATGCATTTCGAGAATAAAAGCTTGGGCCTTTACCCTTCTGAAAGGTTCTGGATTATGTATCAACCATGGCTTGCCTCGTGTGGCTACATGCTCCGTCCCCGTTATCGTCCCGGCTGGGTGCCTTCCTGGGAAGGTACGGATAAACCTAAATGGAGGTGTGAAGATGGGATCCCTGCCTGGGTACAGAATATTTCAAAATCCTAATATGCCGCTTACATGACTCTCAGGACTCTAAACTTATGGATGCAACCAGAATGTCAGACGGTCAAGTGGTAATGCTCAAGATGATCTTTCGGTCAATACATCCATTCGAAGTCGAGATAGGGAGGTACCTCTGCAGCAAAGATTTGGCATCAGAGCCTGGCAACCACTGCGTACCCATCCTCGACGTTCTGGTCATCCCAGACTACAAGGATCTAGATATTATTGTTATGCCACTTCTCAGGAGGTACAATTCTCCTTTCATCGAGACTGTTGGCGAGGCTGTGGAGTTTTTTCGACAGATATTTGAGGTTCGTCTCATTCAGGCTTGAATGATATAGAACCAATAGTTCAAGTTATAGAGCCTTCAATTCATGCACAAACATCATGTTGCTCACCGGTACGAAGTCCTAATATAATATAATCACGTATATAGCTGGTCACTCATATATTGATCCTCAAGTGATTGTTCTGGACCGAATATCATGATGGACGGAACAAAATTATTTCCTAATGGGTTTCACCCTATGCAGTCCTATTCTAATAAAGAACATGATGGTGCTGCAAATTTTTTTACACGGACCCAACGACCCCATAAGTATTATCTTGTTGATTTCGGTTTATCTCGTCGTTACGATCCTGAAGCAGGCCCACCGCTCGAACTTCCCATTCTTGGTGCGGATAGATCAGTTCCCGAATTCCAAGGCGAAGGATATGATCAGGCCAGCAACCCTTTCGCCACGGATGTATTTTATCTGGGGAACGAAATCAAGTCTGAATTTTTAGAGGTGGGTGCATCATGGGATTGTTTCACTGATGGCTAATAGACCATTATCAGCGCGCTATTAATTTCAATTTTATGTCTAAACTGGTGGCTGACATGACCCACGACGACCCTACAAAACGGCCGACAATGGACCAAGTGGTGGAACGATTTGATGCCATCTTGCGCTCACTGAAGTGTTGGAAGCTTCGTGCGCGTGTGATACGACCTAAATTCGAACTCGACCATTGGTTTGATCGGATGATCTCAAACCTTCCTTACTACATTCGTCGCATCAAATTCGTGCTACTCATGACTCCACCGGTGCCTCGTGCCGATGTGCGATGGATCCGATACTTCCGATAACTTGGACACTCTTCGTTTTGTCATATGATGCACTCACATTTATTCCTTTATTATTTTGACGATAGGATCACGCCGCGCATACCAAGTAGTCCTCTTCAATGTTTAACATTCATTCCACTTACATTGCCAAGGAATTGAGGCCCAAACTCTTAGTCCTAGAGGTCACAACAGTCATTGGTTCTCTTCACTTCTCTCATATCTGATAAGCGGCAATCTGACTTCTGCTTATATCTACTGTATTTACATTTCATCCATTTTTCGATAAACACAATCGACTTTCAGGCACCATATTAGTAAATGTTTGGAGGTTGGATCGATAAGAATGAATTCAAATAATATCTCAACTAAAACAAACAATGGACAGAAGAGAAGCTGGCGGGGATTGAAACTAAGATAGCGACTATAATCACATCTTTAGGTTGGGTGTAGACCTGGGACAATTCCTATATATGCAGATCGTCACCATTGCTGACCTGACTCTGAAATTCGATTTTTGACATTTTTTTACAGATGAATCCATGTTGCCTTGTCAGTCTCTCGCAGGTTGTTCACTAAGCTCAGACACGCCTCTTCATTGAGTTGCCAAAGAAGATCAATTATTCAAGCTCCGGTCACAGCGCTGACATGATGTTTGGATGTTGTGCCAGGATTGGGAAAGGCTTGCGTGGGAAGTATACAAGGATGGCATGTATTATGGGCAGATCATCAGAGTGTCTAAAAGTGTAGCTGCTGTCCTACTGTAATAGACTGTAATTCCACTGTAATCCCTTGACACCAACAGTCTACTGGAGGGTGGAGAGAGCTGGGTACATATAGAGATGTACACATTGCCGGTGCCGACTCATACTCATAGAAGCTTACAGTTGATTGTATTACTGTAACCCTGTTTGTCTGTGACTGAATTCCTGTACAAACAAACCGCTGCGCTGGGGTGTGATGATAATAGATTCACTACATAATCTACAAATTGCCTCGTGTTCACAACACCCTCAACACGTGGTCCTCGGAGTCCGAGATGTTTGGTGCCAATGCCAGCCGTGTGATCCATTATAACACCAGTTATTTTCTTCTTCTCTACTTGAAAACAGAAGCCCCCTTTCCTCCCCACTTTAGTGCCTTTGAGATGGCGGAATTAGTTGCCACTAAGGCTATAGTTTCTGCTGCTCCACTGGTTGTGTCTGCTGCCAAAGGGATTCAAGAGAAACTTTGTCCAAATCAAGGACCGGAGACTGGGGACAAATTCATGGAAGTGTTGAAATCTGTAGGTAACATATCATTGTGTTGCGTTCCACAAGTTCCACTCCCACATACCTATCACTTTATTGTCCAATTCCACACCGTTCCACATGTTCCACATTTGCATGGTATATAATCACCATAGATGATTCACATCTCCTCAGTCGCGTTCCACTTACTCGACTGAGGTGAGATACTCACATTATACATTTAACATGGACTCACATATACTCATTACATGTAGATATACGTTCTAGGTATTGTTGAATACAAGTCGCGTTCCACTTACTCGACTGAGATATACGTTCTAGCCTTCTACAGGAAGAGGGGAGGAAAACCTTTGAAGAATATGGGAAACATATTGACATTGAAAAGAGCCGAACGTTATCAGATCAGAGAGACGAGTGAGTCAGACCATCTCATCCCTCTGAAACATTAGATGCAATGAAAGGCACAATGGCAGAATCCGTATTCAGCGCGAATCAATCCACGATGACAATAAAGCCAATACGTGAAAGGGCATATTTCGACACAGAAAGGCTGTGAAAGAGTATAACAAGAATGCCAAGTCCTGGCATGAGATAGTCACAGTCAGTAACATTTACCTCTCTACCGACACTTTTACCTTCTTTGCCTTTATACACCACTCATTTGACATTCAGAAGACTTCAAACGAAGCTCGAGATCGACTGCTTAGAGAGGAACTAGAGCGACTGCATAGAGAGGAACTAGAGCGACATCACTCTGCACGCATGTCCAATTTCCTTACGTGACTTCTCATCCAGGCTGACACTTTTGGTTCTCCCTCAGGCTCTCATGACAGAACTTTGGCAGCGGCACCACTTGCACCTACTCCAACACAGTCAAGTGAGCATTCATGATTTTACTTGTGTCAAGTACTGTCATAGGCATGATGAAACATATCATTCCACTTAAGCAGGACAACAAACCCACTTGCTTCCTCAAACCGCTTCAAACTCCACGGCCTGCAATCACCCACATATTCCCCCTGCAACGCCAAATCCTAGTGAGAATCATTTGAACATCAATTCTATGATAAGAAATGAACCATTACATTTCAAGATAAATCCTCAACCCACCAGGGACATCTTGGTTCTTCCCAGCCTTCACAGCGGCAATCGAACCATCCTCTCTCCAGCTACCAACCCGCCGCCACATCACATCAACTACCTGTGGCTGGTACGACACAAAAAGGTGACTGCACGAATCTGTTTGCTGGCGCTATCAAGTCTGACCGCTCATCCAAGAACATCCCAGTCGTGGAGCACAATCTCGGGGACAGCCACCCAGTAAGTGAACATGCTTGCTTTAGATCCCCTTCCAAAACTTCGTCATCAGAACTTCCTCGGGACCGTAGCGCCCTCCCAGGCCAACAAGGAGAGGTAAGCACGCCTTTTCTGCCATTGGACACTGAGCATGACTCAATCCCTGAGAAGGCCACAGGCAAAGGCTCGCGGTCAAGGACCACGAAAGCCTCACCCAAAGACCCGTCTAGTTCATCCTCGTACCAAGCGCAAGGCTCTCAACAATACCAGCCCCCCAAGCTCAAGTGCCAATTTTGTGGAGATGAAAAACATAGTGAAGAAAGACTTCGTGTATATAATTGTCCTATTTATTGCTATGAAACTGCTCATGAAGATTGATACTTTGATTAGTTGCACATACAGCACAGACACCCAGAGGGTGAGTGATATGGACTAAAACTATCATAATCCACATAAATCATACACATGTTGAAACAGGAGATAGTCGCGACGATATAGGGACCAGTTCGAACAAATACCCTTCAACATCAGAAAGGACGAAGAAGTAAGTGCATGGCATGAGCCTTCAATGAATCAGAGGGTGTGTGAAAGCGACAATGGGGGATTTTTCCTTGATTTCAAACCATTATGCATGACTGGATACTATTTTGAATTGTACTTCTGATGACTGGCAATGTTTCTCTATAGCTGTGGCGTGATAACAATTGAGTTTCAAGTATCTGTCCAAGATTGATTACAACGTAAGATCCTAAATCCAAGGCCAAGGCTAGCCGCCATCCTTTGTGACGTAAACTGGACTGGTAGAGGACACTACTCATGATTAGATGAGAATGATGGATTTCGGGTAACCTGGTTTCCCATTGAAGCTGGTTTTTGGCATTGATTTAAATGTATTTGTAATATTTTTTGTCTATGTGTGTTTGATTTACTGTACCAAGCACTTCCACCTCAGGTGTTCTATAGTGGAGTGACACAGAGTTTTGCCTCATTAATGTTTCAGCTTATTTTACAGAAAATTGTAGTATACAAAAGAGTCCAAATGTGACCCACAAAATGTAACAAGTTTTTGCCCTCTTCCACTTTGTGTGTGCCTCAAAAAGAACTCACTCGTTTATTTTATTAACATCGCTCGGGCCATAACTCCATCAATTGAACCGACAAGCCAAGGCATGTAGTCTTTGGGAAATGTTAAGCAATGGTCTGTCCGTGCAATGAATACCCGGCCAAGCATTCAGGCAGGTGGTGTTGAAGAGGTCCTAGATGCCAGCAGTTGACAGATGATTCATTGTATTTGCAAGGCCCATAATATCACTTCTTTGGATGAGACGTTGCCTCCGCCTGGATCCAGATAGTTGTTAGCTTTGAGATACAATCCGGACCTCACGGAAAACTAACATTACTAAACATGAGGGGCTTAGATCTATATTTACGTTCCACGCGACCGCTCGCATCAGTGTTGTGACTTGTGACGGCGCACAACATGGCGAAAACGCACGAAGACTACGAAGCATTCATCGCAAAGCATTTTGTGATGGAGTTATGGCCCGAGCGACGTTAATAGGATAAGCGAGTGAGTTCCTTTTTGGGGCGCACACGAAGTGGAAGAGAGCGCAAAAATTGGTTACATTATTGTGGGTCGCGTTCTGACTTTTTTGTATACTACATGTAAAATAAGCTAAAACATAATGACGCAAAACTCTGCGTCACTCCGCTATAGAATACCCGAGGTGGATGTGCTTGGTACAGTATGTCAAACACACATAGACAGGAATAATACAAATACATTTTAAGATTTCCGAAATCTATCACACCCCCGCAAGCGCGACGTATGCCGAGGGTAGTGATATGTGTCGCAATCTTCCACTTAGGCAACGCTTTTGTTAATATGTCTGCGACCATGTCGTCTGTAGAACAATAGAGAAGTTTTAATGTTTTTTTAGCAACCATTTGACGAATGAAATGAAAACGTATGTCAATGTGTTTTGTTCGTTCGTGATAATTGTCGTCCGTTATTAGCTTCAAGGCAGCTTGATTGTCGCAATATAAAGGAGTTGGTGTAAGGAGATTAGGGAAAAGTTCGGCCAAATGTTTGCGCAGCCAAACCGCTTCTTTGGCTGCGTGGGTTGCCGCAACATATTCCGCCTCTGCTGTATTTTGAGGATAAAAGCTTGGGCCTTCACCCTTGTGAGCGATTCTGGATCATGTATCAACCATGGCTTGCCTCGTGTGGTTACATGCTCCGTCCCCGTTACCGTCCTGGCTGGGTGCCTTCCTGGGAAGGTACGGATAAAGGCAAATGGAACTCTGAGGATGGAATCATTCCCTGGGTATGGAATATTTATACATTCTGATGTGCCGCTTACATGAATCTCAGCACCGTAAAATTATTGACGCTACCAGAATGTCAGACGGTCAAGTGGTAATGCTCAAGATGATTTTTCGCTCAATACATCCATTCGAAGTCGAGATAGGGAGGTACCTTTGCAGCAAAGATTTGACATCACAGCCTGGCAACCATTGTGTACCAATTCTCGACGTTCTGGTCGTCCCAGACTACAAGGATCTCGATATTATTGTTATGCCACTTCTCAGGCAGTACTATTCTCCTTCCTTTGAGACTGTTGGCGAGGCCGTGGAGTTCTTCAGACAGATATTTGAAGTCCGTTTCGCGTTCAGCTTTTGATTGACATGGAACCAATAGTTCGATTTGTAGGGCCTTCAATTCATGCACAAGCATCACGTTGCTCATCGGTACAAAGAGCTAATAACACATAATCGCTTATCTAGCTGGTCACTCATATATTGTTCTCAAGTGACTGTTCTGGCCCGAATATCATGATGGATGGGACAAATTTAAATCCCAATGGGTTTCACCCTATGAAGAAATACCGCAATAAAGATTCTAACGGATCTGCAAAACATTTTACACGAACTCAACGACCCCATAGGTATTATATTATCTATTTCGGTTTATCTCGTCGCTATGATCCTGAAGCAGGCCCACCGCTCGAACTGCCGATCCTTGGCTCGGACAGATCTGTTCCCGAATTCCAAGGCGAAGGGTATGACCAGGCCAGCGACCCTTTCGCCACGGATCTATTGTATCTGGGGAACGAAATCAAGTCTGAATTTTTAGAGGTGGTTGCATCATGGGATTGTTTCACTGATGGCTAATAGACCATTATCAGCGCGCTATTAATTTCAATTTTATGTCTAAACTGGTGGCTGACATGACCCACGACGACCCTACAAAACGGCCGACAATGGACCAAGTGGTGGAACGATTTGATGCCATCTTGCGCTCACTGAAGTGCTGGCAGCTTCGTGCACGTGTGATAGAACCTAAACGTGAATTCAAACCTGGGTTCGAGCGGTTCCTAGAGAACCTTCCTTATTACATTCGTCGCGTCAAATTCGTGCTACTCATGATTCCACCGGTGCCTCGTGCTGATGTGTAATAGATCCGGTACTTCCGATGGCTGTATGCACACTCTTCATTTTGTGATATGTTAACCTCAAATTTATTTCTTTGTTATTTCGTTCTAGGTTCACGTCGTGCATACCAAGTAGTCTTCTTCGATGTTTATCGTTTATTCCCTTTACACTGACAAGGGATTGAGGTCTGGTCTCTGCCCCAGATATCATGGCAGCTGTCGATATTCTTCGCTCCTCATATGTCATAGGCGGCAGTCAGACGTGTGCTTACATTTACTGCATTTACACTGCCACGAGCGGCTGGTACGAATTGGGAAAGGCTTTGTATACGAAGTAGGAGGTCTATATTGTGGGATGATCATCTTGTCAAGGAGCTTCTATAAGTATAGATGCTATCTACTGTAATCAGACTGCAATACTTTGGCTTTAACGGGTGCATTGTGAAGTATTTCGAAGGGTAGACAGCCGGTTACGTATAGAGATTGACATAATGCCCGTGCCAATTCGGCCTCATTGAAACTTCCATTTGATTGCATTGACTTCGCCCCCTGAATTCCTGTTGAACCGACCGCTCGGTGTGTGAAGATAATAGATTCGCCAATACCTAAACCGCCTCATGTTCACAACACCCTCAACACGAGGTCCTCGGAGTAGGAGATGTTCGCTGCCGGTACCAGCCGTGTGATCCATTATAACAAGAATGATTTCTTCTCCCCCACTTGCACACAGAGTCCCCCTCTCCTTCTGACCCCCTCTCCTTCTGATTTCGCTACCTTTGAGATAGCGGAACTAGTTGCCGCTCAGGCTGTGGCATCTGCTCTCCCACTAGTCATGTCTGCCGTCAAAGATTTTCAAAAGAAAGTATCTCTCGAAGCAGCGGACCACTTGATGGAAGAGGGAAGGACAATGTTTGAAAAATACGGGGTCCACATGGAGTTCGAGCAGGCCAAAGTATTATCAGACAATAGAGATGAGTGAGTCAGAGCATCTCATCCTTCTGAGATATTAAGTGTGATACGAGTCGCCATGACAGCCTCCGTATTGAGCGCGACAAAATCGGCGATAACAAAGATAAAGGTTTGAAGAGCATCTTTCAACGCAGAAAGGCTATTAAGGAACATCACAAAAATGCCTTCGAATGGAACCGCAAGGTCAAAGTCAGTAACATTAATCCAGCTACCAACACTTTCCTTCTTGTCCTTAAACCATTGGTTTAATATTCAGGACTCTTCGATCGAGGCTCGAGATCGCCTTCATAATCAAAAACTAAGGCTATTTGAGTCGGGATATGATGGTTCTTCCCAGCCTTCACAGGCGCAATCAAACCATGTTCTCTCCAGCCACCAACCGGCCGCCACATCACACCAACTACCTGTGGCTGGTACGTCGAGGACCACGAAAGCCTCACCCAAAGACCCGTCGAGTTCCACCTCGTATCAAGCGCAAGGCTCTCAACAATACCATCCCCCCATGCTGAAGTGCCGATTTTGCGGAGAGGAAAGAAAGGGTGAAGAAAGGCTTCGTGTATGTAATTGTCCTACGTATTGCTATGAAACTGCCTATGAAGATTGATACTTTGATTAGGCGCACATACAGCGCAAACACCCAGAGGGTGAGTGATATGGACTAAAACTATCATGATCCACATAAATCATACACATGTTGAAACAGGAGATCGCGCGACGATCTAGGGACCAGTTCTAACATATACCCTTCAACTTCAGAAAGGACGAAGAAGTAGGTGCATGACATGAGCCTTCAATGAATCACAGGATGTGTGAAAGTGACAATGGGCTATTTCCTTGATTTCAAACCATTATGCATGCCTGGATACTATTTTGAATTGTACTTCTGATGACTGGCAATGTTTCTCTACAGCCGTGGTGTGATAACAATTGAGTTTCAAGTATCTGTCCAAGATTGATTACAACGTAATATCCTAAATCCAAGGCCAAGGCTAGCCGCCATCCTTTGTGTAAACTGGCCTGGTAGGGGGCACTACTCATGATCAGATGAGAAATGATTCGAAGACATGTGTCCGATCGCAATATATTATTGTAGGTGCAACTAACGCGGCGTAAGTTCCAGTACAAAGACCAGGAAACCATGGCTGTCTAGGCCGCCCCTATATACATACATATCATTCGGAGTTGCAAAAGATCAATCGGGGATATCTATCTACCGCAAGGGTCACCGCTGTCACCGATGGGTTTGAGTGATATAGGATATCTCGTTTACAATCTGTATGATTCTCCAAGCAAAGCACTTCTGAATTCTCAAAAAAAGTTTTCACGCGTTATATTGATTCTCTCCACCCGATTAAGCAATCTGAGGTCTGGATAGAGGACAGCTAGCTCCTGAACACGCCTCAGTTGTCTCAAAACCTAACCTGTCTGCTTAGACGTTCACTTTCAGTGCAACATACTAAGGTCATAGGAACAGACCACGGCTGCTGAACTAGCAATGCGAATTTCCACGAGTTGCGATAAGGGACGAATGGAGGCAAGACATTCTATCTTGGTTTTCTCATCATTCCTTTATTTAGTTGTATGATTC
The DNA here is from genome assembly GCA_003314385.1 of Gomphus sp. MG54. NCBI lineage: Eukaryota > Fungi > Basidiomycota > Agaricomycetes > Gomphales > Gomphaceae > Gomphus > Gomphus sp. MG54. The sequence continues at coordinate 13,289 of QLPG01006325.1, forward strand.
AGCTGCGAGAACGCAGGTGTCAGCCAACATTCAGAAGTGTTAGAGATTATGAAGAAATGGGATTCATAATCTTTGAAATTAAGTAGTTGGATTTAGTGTGACCAACAAGAGGTGGAGGTACCTCCAAGATTGGGTGTAGTATTTAGTTTGCTGCAGATAAGGCAGGATATGGCAGGATAAGGCATCGGAAGAAATTGAGGATTACTCAGGGCGTTCCCTATTGGAATAGGAGTCGCTCTGAAGAACTTAGGTTCATCAGATCTTGGTAGAGCCTCAATGAAGACTCTCACATCGTTAACGACCTCACCCTTACATGGAAACGGATATACCTCGGAGGACGGATGGTAGGCTCTTTTGTCTCCTGAGATCACTTCACTGTAATTTCTGTTTCGGCCTCACCCTGCACGAAACGCACACATGATTTTACCAGTCCCCGGATGCAAACCAAGAGATGAAATTCAGAACATCCAAGGGTAAAGTCCTACCCATTTCTGCAATGTGTATTAATACAGATAAATAGTCGAATGTCCTGATATACAAGTCAAAGAATACAGATACGATGGTTATGTCACTCCATATCATGCTCTCGACCACCTGGCTAGTTCTTTTACCAACCTCTGTGCACCTACCTCCAGTGTCTCACCTCGTTCTCGGGAACACTCTACTACCGTCCGCTTCTGGCCACCCAAAAAAAGTACCAGGCCGAGCTAGAATCAACTGAGATCAGAAAGGACTATCATAGCATTGACAAGGCTAACGCACCCTTCTCGGGGAGAAGTTTATCGTGACATTTGCGAATGGAATTGGCGTTACTGACTGAGACATGGAGCCAGGGGACGCAGTAATTAGGTTGAGTTCCGCGCCATATCGTAACACGAGATCTTCTGTGCGGCTTCGCGGCTATCGAACATCGTCAATGACTAAGGCCAGTTTAAAATTAGAAGTCAAAGGAATGGATATTTTCCAAGTCGAATATAGCCGGCGAGCACTGGGTATTCGACCAATGACCAAGCAAAACTGTGTCCCAAAAATTAGAGATGACACGACCTTACCTGCATTAAGTCAAACAGATCCTTAAAGCCATCGTCCCTCTCAAGATGCAATTCCGTCTCATCCATCCATACGTCCTCACGAACCTTGAGGGTAATGTAAAGATCTAAAACTCGTGTCTCTCTATGTCCATATGCCAGCACTGGGGATGTACCATTGGAAGGAGGGACAACAGGGAATGGATCAGACGTGTATGGTGTTTTAACGAGTCGATTGTACGACGTGAGGTAGACTGATCGGAGAGTATGCATGCATGCTAAGCAAGGTATGAGTTGTGCATGAACAAGAGTAACCATCAGTCAACAACGAACCAATGTACAATCCTCGTGACACAAGACGGAGGCTCATGGCCATCCAGTAAAGGGTTTTTCGATGGATGGTAGCATCCACGGTCGTACTGGGGAACAGATGATTCACAATATGGAGTACAAGATGTGCTGGCAATCCGTTGAGTTTCGGAACTACGCGGACACTCCCAAACGGGAGTGGCGCAGAACTAGTAGAGAATGTTGGCGATGCCGCATAGGGCGGCGGGGGCTGCTTTTCATTAAGGATTATCATGGCGCGTGCTCTTCTGGCGTATGAGTCAACTGGCTTCATGAGAGGGATTCAATAAAGACCGAAACCCACCTGGGTATAAAAGCACTCTCAGTTGACCGTTGACCGAGGCCCTGTGACTGCGCACTGGATATATCACTGCCACGTTCTCACAGTGTCGGACCTTTAATTTCATTCCTTCTGCTCTCTGCGTGACAAATCAAATCACCATAACCTGAAGCGATAACTCCGGGAAAAGGGGAAGACTTGATTTAGATCCTTGAGGTGATCGTGAGTCTAAGAAACGACGTTTGGAGCGCCGAATTTGATTGCTTTAGTTATCAGACCTGATTCCGGAGGGATGGCAAATGTTCCTCAAACACTGTTCGAAACAAGTGTAATCTGCAGTGGAAGGTTTGTACCATGTCCTTCAATTGATCTGTAACCTATCTGAATAAATTTTTTGTAATCCCTCCAGAGTGTCTCTCTTCTTGGCTTGCCGTCACTATCTCCTTAGGTCCCTCTACCGTGATCTTCGCCACTTGTCTTCGTCTATTCAGAGCGCAAGTTCACCCTCGACTCCTTCACACCTATCACGAAGTTCCGTCACCGAGTTCGAAGAATTGCCAAGTCCTGTATCAACCCCAGGGATATCATTGGTGTCTTCCATACGACACAGTTCAGAATTCGACTGGTACTCAAGACTTTCTCGTTGGACATTTGCTCTGTGTTTTTCCGAGAGTTGTACATTATTCATGTTGGTCTTATCACAGGCCACGAATGTATTCTCACACAGGTCAGTTTCTTCCAAAGCTCAAGTGAGGGGTTCGTGGTATGAGCTTATTCTACTTCTTAAGAGCTCGCTACCTAAATTGGCGAATATCTCTTGGGTTACTCCTTTTCACTATCTTGTTCGCTGCTCCGCTTCAACAGTGCCTACTCTTGACCTATAGATCGTATTCCAAAGGTTTGTTAAGCCATGAACTAGCAAGATCGAGGCATCAAATGGCTATTTTTTGATATACTACATCACGCAGCTCCCAGCCGCTCACGCCGTTCACTTACCTTGCATCTTGTCTTTACTGGCGTTCCATATCTTATTTATCTTCTTGTGCTCTCATATATTCCTCTTCCATCCCGCTTGGATTCTCCTGGTATTTTACCCTACCTTCCCTGCGACAGAGCATAATTGGTTAATAATAGTTTTCTCTCTTCAGAACTCACTATTGCGACTCTCTCGCGACTCGTTGTCCTTGGAACCATCATCCTGGGGATTCTAGCGGGTTTTGGAGCTACTACTGCCGTGTTTGCATATGTCCATCTTTCACTTGGGAACCGGTCAGTGACCTGCGAGAACATTTTGCTCGTCCATCCAGAAATATGATTTTTGCAACATGTTATAGGACACCTGTATCGGATGCTCAAATAGTTGCCTCAGAGCAAGCATTATTTAGGGTTCGTAGTGACTTACTTGAAAGGCAACGTCACATCGAGCGAAGCACAGCAACCGAGGTATGTTCTTATGGTCGATTGTGATCCCTCGTTAATACTCATTTCCAATCCAATTTGTATCATTATTTCCTTAGCCTGAGAGTCATAATGGATTCTTTTCCCGTTTCAATCCATTTTCCGGAAATGCTGGTGAGATCATTCCATAAATTGCTGATGTTTGCTACATCACCAACAGAGCTGTCATCTCTTCGTCGAGAAATTCAAGGGTTGGAGGCTCTGGAATACCAGATGCGTCGCAATGTGGAGTATATGAAACAACGTCGTACGACTGCCCAATATGCAGGAACATTGACTGGCCGTGTGTGGGGCTGGATCGGAATGCTCTTTGCGTTGTACTGCGCGTTCCGCGTTATCAATGTCAGTATATGTCCTTCGGTGATGTCAACTTAACTATCTCACCCTCATTTTAACTTTATATAGTCGATAATCAATATTTTATATCCACTTTCTTCCAAGAGCTCTGTTTCAACTCCCGATCTCATCGCCAGTTTCCTCACTCATGTCGTTTCACTCTTTTTTCCCGTCTCAGAAGTAGATATTTCTGCCGCCAGTCGTCAGTTCAGCCTGCTCCTTGTCGGAGCAATCATCTTGAGTAGTGTGCGTGCCGCCTTGCGTGGGGTAACGAGGGTGAGTCCTTTGACTCCAATTTCGCGGGCTCCTCGTTGACCTGGCTTTCAACATAGGTCCTCAAAGTCACGAGCAAGAACCTCGCTGC
>QLPG01006328.1:0-10546 GCA_003314385.1 Gomphus sp. MG54
ATGTGTCTTCATTGGTTATCCTCCTGGTGTCAAAGGTTAGAAGTTCTGGAATCCTGATATGCGCAAGACTCTAATCAGCAATGATGCTGAATTTGATGAGCGCATCTTCCCTGGATCATCCCCTTCACCTCGTTTGCATCCTACTCCAACTCCTGCACAGTTTATTGACGTCTCAGAAGATATGCCAGAAGTGGTTACAACTTACAACCAACCACCACCTCCTGCACCAATCCCTGCACCAAACCCATTGCCTCCTCCTGCACCAGTCTCTGATCCCCCTCCTTTGCGTCGCAGCACTCGTATCCGTCACCCTCCCAGAGAGTGGTGGAAGATTGATCATGACAAAATTCATCGCAATGTCTCTCCTGAGTCCAATGATGAGGACAAGGATGAGCCTGTTGAAGAGGTAGCTGGTCTCATTTCTGTGTCATGTCATCCAGATGAGTTGCTATCTCCTGCTGCTGCCATGGAGTATGTCTTCAAAGTCAGTGGGATGGAGCCCAGGACACTTGCAGAGGCATTGAAGCATCCTGATGGTCAGCTTTACCTTAATGCTGCTATGGAGGAGATTCAGGCATTGGTGACAAATGGCACTTGGGAACTGGTCAAGCTCCCTGCTGGTCGTAAAGCTGTTGGCTCTCGTTGGGTGTTCAAGGCCAAACGTGGTCCTGATGGTTCCACCGAGCATTACAAGGCTCATCTTGTGGCCAAGGGCTACAGTCAGCGTCCTGGACTTGATTACACAGAGACATTTGCACCCACTCTCAAGTTCGCTACACTTCATGCCATTCTGGCCATTGCTGCCATTGAGGACCTGGAACTTGAATCCCTGGACATTTCCAGTGCTTTCCTGAATGGTAAAATTGACACAGAGGTCTATCTTCAACAACCTGAGGGTTTTCACCAGGGTGGACCAGATCATGTGTGGAGACTTCTCAAGGCGCTCTATGGACTCAAACAGTCCCCCAGAGTGTGGAACAAGAAGCTGGATACCGTCTTACGTGAGTTAGGCTTCACTTGCATCAAGTCTGATACCAGCATCTATATCTGGCTCAGAGACAATGTCAAAATCCTAGTCCCTGTCTTTGTTGACGATCTCACCCTTGCTTTCAAATCTCTATCTGCCATATCACATGTGAAGACAGAACTTGCAAAGTGGTTCAAGCTATGTGATCTTGGCCCTACTTCCAGTCTACTTGGCATTGAAATCACTTGGGATTGCTCACAACGACATCTCTGCCTCTCACAGTGCCAGTACATCTCTGACATGCTTGATTGTTACAACCTTGCAGACAGTGCACCTGTCATCACACCCATAGACCCAGGTCTCAAATTGTCATCCTCCATGTCCCCTACAACTCCTGAGGAGATTGCTGAGATGAAGAACATTCCCTATGCATCTGCAGTTGGCTCCATGATGTATCTGTCAGTTGTAACTCACCCTGACATTTCCTATGCTGTTGGAGTCTTATGCCGGTTCAATCAGAACCCTGGCATGGCACACTGGAAAGCAGTCAAACACCTCTTTCGATATCTGAAGGGGACAATGGATTATCAGCTTGTCTATGCACCCTCACCATCAGGTGAACTCTTTGAAAGCTACACCAATGCTGACCATGCTGGGAACCCAGACAATGGCAAGTCTACCAGTGGGTATCTCCTCAAAATGGGCACAGGTGCGATCAGCTGGTCCAGCAAACTTCAAACCATAGTAGCCCTCTCCACCACTGAGGCAGAATTTGTTGCTGCTATTTATGCTGGAAAGGAAGTGGTCTGGTTTAGGCAGTTCGTTGGTGAACTTGGGTATACATTTGATTCACCCTCTACCCTTCACATTGACAACCAATCTGCAATCTCTGTTGCTAAAAACCCTGAACACCATGGTCAGATGAAACACATTGATTTGCAGTTCTTCTGGCTTCGTGATGAAGTTGCAGCTGGCACGCTCAGTCCTCTCTTCATTCCTACCACTGACATGGCTGCTGATCTACTCACCAAGCCATTGGAGCGAGTTAAAGTGGAGAGGTGTAGGAAACTGATGGGGATTGAAAAGTGTATGTGAGTATTGCAGTGGTAACTCATCAGGGGGGGGTGTTGGGTCATGATTTTATTCCCCTGCATTTGTGTTTTGCACTTGCATCTTTGTTTCTCTTTTGCGCTTTTCTCTTTTGCATTTGCGTTCTCTGGTGCTTAAAATAAGCACCCATAATGACGCACCATTGCACACCTTTGGGTCTTGTCTTTAGCATCCATATTGACAAGCCCCAAAGGTTAGTAGTTACTCTATTATATACTTGTCTTTAGCATCCATATTGACACGCCCCAAAGGCACTTGTTGCTCTGTGTGTCAGTTATCAGTCTTATTAGACCTTCCCTGCCATCAGGCAGAGTATTGGCCAAGTCCAGTAGACTGATCAGACATGGCTGGCTTCAACATATTCATGTATTGCACCTTATTTTCTCTGTGTTTGTCAAGCCTTGGTAATGTCAAAGATGCGGATGGGGAGCAGCCAAGTCCTGTAGGCTGAAAGTAGTGGCTTTGGCTTCAACATACTTGTGCATTGTACCCTACTTTCTGTGCGTGCCACTAATTTGGAACAGAGGGGATTGTCAAGTACACGTACCGAGGTCCCATTATTCGCCAGTACCGACCGAACAACCATCCTACGTCCACGTACAAGCATCCACGCAGCATGCATAACGCTTGATACACCGGTCTTGGTTTGGTACATCCGCCATCCACATTCCTCGGTTAGTTTCACCTCGGGACTCCCCGTCCTTGTATTATCCTCGGACGCGACCCCATTGTTTTATATCCAGCCACTCCCTATTGTCCCATTTCGAGTCACGATCCTATTATATTGTCCTTCATTGTTCTATCCCCACTTTGCATTCCTTGTTCTAATTTTGTTCATTGTGAACAACAACCACATGCTCTGCATACCTTATTGTCCCACATTCCTTATTCCACATGTCGCTTCTTAACCTATATAAGTAGGACATGGATGTACATACTTCCTCATTCTGGGTATCGACTAGGCTTAGGCCCTTCTACCTTCTTCTCTTCTGTTAAGTCCTCGACTCGGGCCGGCATCTTCAGCATCCCCCTGAGTACCTGTCTGTTGCAAATACAGTGGCACGCACGGCAAGTAGGGCGCAACGCACGAGTACGTTGAAGCCAACGCCACTACCCTTGGCCTGCAGGACTTGGCCATAGTCCGCCCAACCTTTCGACAACACCCCTCAGCAGTACCAAAGTCCGTCAGTATCCGACTCCTGACAGGGATACTTGGAGAGTGCCAAAGGTGCCAGCCTGAGTAGAGGACTTTACAGAGGAAAAGGAAGGTAAGGGGCCTAAGCCTAGTCAATACTTAGAATGAGGGAGTATGTACATCCATGTCCTACTTATATAGGTTAAGAAGTGACATGTGGAATAAGTAATGTGGTATAATAAGCATGTGGGGGGTATTCTCTACAATGAGTAAAAATAGAATGGAGGAATGCAGACAGGGATAGAACAATGGAAAATAGAATAATAGGGATGTGGCCAAGGATAGGACAATAGAGAGTGACCGACTATAAAACAACAGGGTTGTGGCTGAGGATAAAACAAGGACAGGATGTCCTGAGGTGGGGCAGGTTGAGGAATAAGGAACGGATGGGGTAGGATTAATGGATGGTAAATGAGGTAGGGTAGATGAGAGGTAGGGATGGAGGGTGTGGATGGTGGATGTGCCAAGCTGAGATTGGCATACCAAAGACTTGTGTGTGGCTTGAACATGTCAAGTACACGTACCGAGGACCCGATAACTCGGCGGTACCGACTAAAATACTCCATTAGCAACCAAGTATGAACCATTCAATGAGTTGGTCTCGGCCAGACGCACATATCGGTCACACCACTCATTCCTATGCCCACTCCTCACTCCTCGGTCCACCTCACCTCGGCACTTCCTGCCCTTGTGTTATCTTCAGTTATGGCCTTGTTTTACAATCGGGCATTTCCTATTGTGCTAGGGCACGTCCTATTATTCTGTCCTTTATTGTTCTATTTCCACCCTACATCTCTTATTCTAATTTTACTCATTGTGGACAATAACCACATGCTTTGCATACCTTGTTGTCCCACATTCCTTATTCCACATGTCGCTTCTTAACCTATATAAGTAGGACATGCATGTACATACTTCTTCATTCTGGGTATCGACTAGGCTTAGGCCCTTCTACCTTCTTCTCTTCTGTTAAAGTCCTCGACTTGGGCCGGCATCTTCAGCATCCCCCTGAGTACCTGTCTGTTGCAAATACAGTGGCACGCACGGCAAGTAGGGCGCAACACACGAGTACGTTGAAGCCAACGCCACTACCCTTGGCCTGCAGGACTTGGCCATAGTCTGCCCGACCTTTCAACAACACCCCTCGGCAGTACCGAAGTCCGTCAGTATCCGACTCCTGACAGAACACCTGCATGTGGACATAAACTGTTGGGTCATGATTTTATTCCCCTGCATTTGGGTTTTGCACTTGCATCTTTGGTTCTCTTTTGCGCTTTTCTCTTTTGCATGTGCGTTCTCTGGCGCTTAAAATAAGCGCCCATAACGACGCACCATTGCACACCTTTGGGCCTTGTCTTTAGCATCCATATTGACAAGCCCCAAAGGTTAGTAGTTACTTTATTATATACATGTCTTTAGCATCCATATTGACAAGCCCCAAAGGCACTTGTTGCTCTGTGTGTCAGTTATCAGTCTTATTAGACCTTCCCTGCCATCATAAACTGACTGCTCAGTCGGCACTGCCAAATTACTAGAATCTCAGTACATGTACTTGACAGTGTGCCACAAATTTCAGAGAGAAGAGGAACTCAGGAGGATGTTGAGGGTGTCAGCCCAAGTAAGGACTTGTCAGGCTTTGGGTACTGATGGACTTTGGTACTGCCGAGGGTTGTCAGGCGGACAATGGCCAAGTCCTGCAGGCCAAGAGTAGTGGCGTTGGCTTCAACGTACTCGTGCATTGTACCCTACTTGCCATACGTGCTACCAATTTGCAACAGATAGGTACTTGGGAGGATGCTGGTGATGCCAGCCTGAGTTGAGGACTTTACAGAGGGGAAGAAGGTAGAAGGGCCTAAGCCTAGTCAATACCCAGAATGGGGAAATATGTACATGCATGCCCTACTTATATAGGTTAAGAAGTGACATGTGGAATAAGGAATGTGGAACAACAAGGTATGCAGAGCATGTGGTTATTGTCCACAACGAGTAAAATTAGAATGAAGGAATGTAAACAGGCATGCGAACATATGGTTCACATACCCACGTCTCTGCATTCGAGCCATGGACCCCACCATCGCCTAAGGTAGCTACGGAGCACCATCATGTCGGAACTCTTGAACTCCAATCCACAATCTACTTCTTCACTGGGGGGCATAAGCCTTGACTGGAGAAATGTCACCATCAGTGAGCATGCCTATTAAGAAAATAACAGAGACTCAAAGAACTGAGACATTTTCTTTGTCCGTTTCAGATTCAAAGGATGGCGTGAATATATCAGTTGCCAATAGTCAGTGTGGCGACTACATAAAACATCTCACGTTTGTCCTCACATGTTAGTAGACCATCCAGTCGATGTTTTAGAACGCCTCAAACCAGTCAAATGGGCATCTTACAAGACATGCAACGCCACTGAAGATGTCGAATTTCGGGGTGTCTGGAGAACACACATGTACAGATATTGAAGGACCTCGAGAGATGGGCACATGCTGCTTCAGCTGCAAAGGTCTACTGGCTAAATGGTCAGCTTGGAACCGGAAAGACAAGCATTGCTAACACTCTCAGCCACCGTTTGGATAAGCAAAAGATTCTTGGAGCCAGTTTTTTTTGTTCTCGCTCAAGCTCAGCATTAACTGATGCAACACGGATCATTCCTACAATTGCCAGCATGCTTGCTCGATCTATCCCTGGGATCCAAACAGTGATGCACAATCTCCTGATGAACACACCTGATGTGGCTGATCTCAACTCCATCTCTGACCAGTTCATGTCCCTGGTAATACAGCCCATTAGGCTTGTTGCAGAAAACCAAAATCTACTTGACAATATTGTTGTTATAGATGCATTGGACGAATGCTTGGAACCTAGAAGAGTAAAGCTGCTGATAAAGGCAATACTTGATGGCATAATGGATATACCTCTAAAGTTCTTATTACAAGTCGACCTGAGTCCTGGATCACTGCATCCTTCCATCGCAGTCCTGCATATCCTCTTCAGGAATTTTCCCTTCACAAAGGACCATTGCTGGACGACGAAAAAACCGATATTGAAACATACCTAAGATCTTCACTGTCCAACATCGCGACGAAGCACGAATATTCTGAGCCTAATCTTCCCTGGCCAACCGAACCCGAAGTCAAGAGTCTTCTTGACAAGTCAGATGGATTATTCATATACGCTGCTACTGCGGTACGGTATATCGATGACACGGACGTAAATCCAAAGACCCGTATAACTTCACTCACACACTCGGCATTTCCACTCCCGTCTCTGGACAGTTTCTACAATCTCATTATGGAGGAAGCATTCAGGAATCTCCTGATTGGCTCAGAAAAGATGGCGAGATGGGAATTGGTTGCCACAGTAGTCTGTGTTCAAAACCCACTGTCGATCGCGGGGATTGCTGCCTTGTTAGAGAGGACACGGGATCAGGTTGAGATTGACCTATCTCGATTTCGTTCGGTAATCCATATTCCCTCTACCAACGATGAACATGTCACCATCTTCCACGCCTCTTTCCGTGAATTCATCGTTGATCCTAAGCGCTGCCTAGCACACAGCGTAGATGAATTGGATGCACACCATAAACTGGCCGCCAGCTGCCTTCGATGCATGAATAAGTCACTTCGTTATAATATTTGTGACTTGGCTGAAGACGAAATTGGGATACACCCGCTTGATATAACCGATCCTGGCATTATTCCGGAGGCTCTCAGATACTCGTGTGTGTATTGGGCATTTCATCTTCTAGAAGCGTTTTGCTCTGGAGGTCCATCAACGATGCTCGATGGTGTTGCTGAATTTGCCGATAACCATATCTTGCACTGGTTCGAGTGCCTCAGTGCAGTTGGTCAGCTAGAATCAGGTGTCAAGTCTCTTCGTAAGGTAACAAAAGCGATATTAGTGAGTTTCCTTTTGGAAATGAATTCTAGCTCATCAATCATCCAGAAATACCGCGTGACGCACAATGATTACCTGTTGCTGTTCGATGATGCTCGTCGATGCCTCCAGATGGGATCTGAGGCCATAGGTCACCACTGCCTCAACACCTATTGCTCGGCGTTGACATGGATTCCCAAACAATCCCTACTCCGACAGAAATATGCGTCATCCTTGTGCAGCGTACCTCAAGCTAAAGTCGTTGTGGGTGTGGCAGATTCATGGGGGCTGCATTCCGAGCAAGTCATGCGACACCGTGCAGCCGTAAGCTCTGTGATCTTCTTTAATGACGGGAGCCGAGTTATATCTGGGTCCTGGGACAAGTCCATTCGTATTTGGGACACGGCTACGGGAGAGTTGGAACGCATGCTGGTGGGGCATTCAGACGTTGTGCGGTGTGTTGCCATCTCGCATGATGGGACACGTGTAGTGTCCGGTTCGCATGACAAGTCAGTGCGTATATGGGATGCAAATACAGGAGAGACAGTGCGCACATATGAGGGACATTCAGATTGGGTGCTGTCTGTGGCTTTCTCTCCTGATGGGATGAGTGTCGTGTCTGGGTCGTGGCAGTCCATTCGGATCTGGACTGTGGTTGCCGGGGAGAGAGAGCTGGAATTAGAGGGGCATTCCGATTGGGTGTGTTCTGTGGCTTTCTCGCCTGATGTTGCACATGTCGTGTCTGGGTCGCAAGATATGACAGTGAGAATCTGGAATGAAGCCAAGGGAGTGATAGAACACATATTGGAGGGTCATTCAAATTTGGTGTTTTCTGTCGCTTTCTCCCCTGACGGGTCACGGGTTGTGTCTGGTTCCCGTGACAGGTCAGTCCGTATCTGGAATGCTACCAACGGGGAGATTGAGCGCATACTGGAGGGTCATTCGAGTCCGGTGAGATCTGTTGCCTTCTCGCCTGGCGGGACCCGAATTGTGGTTGGCTTCTTTGACTCTTCGATCGGCATCTGGATTGCAGGGACTGGAAAAATAGAGCACGTGCTGAAGGGACATGTGAGTCAAGTGTGGTCTGTTGCATTCTCTTGTGACGGGACACGGATCGTCTCTGGGTCGAAGGATTGCTCTGTCCGGATTTGGAACGTGAATCAATTAAAATCCAGTACAGTCTCATATGAAAGACCACGAAACTCATCTACCCCTTTGAATTTTTTTTCTGAGAAGAGAGACCGCCGACTGATAGGACACTCTGGATGGGTGACTTCAGTGGCATTCTCCCCTGATGGCACACGGATCATTTCTGGGTCATCAGAAAACACAATTCGGATCTGGAATGCTAGCACTGGACAGGTGGAGCGTGTGCTGTAGGGTCATGCCAATTATGTGAATTGTGTGGCATTCTCCCCTGATGGGAAGCAAATCGTGTCTGGTTCAGGCGACAAGTCAGTGCGGATATGGAATGTGGCAACAGGCAGGTTAAGCCACACACTGACAGGCCATTCACTTGCTGTGTCGTGTGTTGCATTTTCACCTGATGGGATACGTGTGGTTTCTGGTTCAGCCGACCACTCTGTCCGGATTTGGAATACCAGGACAGTGAAGGTCGAGCAGATCCTTGAGGGACATTCAGATTCCATGGGGTGTGTTGCTTTCTCCCCTGATGGTGCACATGTTGCGTCTGGCTCGCTAGACCGCTCAGTCCGGATATGGAATGCGACTACGGGGATAACAGAGAACATATTCGAGAGACATCTCTATCGGGTGACATCCATCGCCTTTTTAATTCATGGAACACAAGTCGTCTTCGGTTCAATGGAATTTTTATTTTGTATCTGGAATCTCAGCACCGGCGAATCGACTCGATTGTTCGAATCTGCATCCATCCCATTGCAAGACGGAACACGAGTCACCCATATCTTCCGAGGTGCGTTTCAAATCGTCGCTCCGGAGGAGCATCTTGTGTCCCTATCTTGGGATAAGGACTGGATTCTTACAGACCCTCCGTTCGCACCTTGCTACTTCCCCCCTGAGTTTCGTGGCTTTTACACCTATTCATTCTCTAAATCCAAAGCATGTTTTGGGTATCAATCAGGGCAAGTTGTTATTGTAGATCTTAATCCTGTTCATCCCTAATTTACCTTCCAATGAATTATATAATGCTGAACAAATGTTAGTGTTCTCCAAAATTTTCTGATTACTCTCACTCCTCATACTTGACTTAGCCATCATACACTCAGTAATGAAGAGTATCTCTCTCCACATCAGCTCTCAATATTCACCATGACTCCTCAGCTACCCAACACTAGGATTACCTGTTCACCAGGACCTCAGGCAATGTGCATTGCCTGACCTCAACACCATTACACCTCTAATGGTTTCCAACACCTCAGCCACTCAACTTGCTGTTGAACTTTCTCCTAAACAATCATGCTCATATAATTGTAGACCATAAAATTTGTCATCGTCTCCAAAATGCACAGCGGGAGACTCCCAGATTGCAATTCATGGTCTTGACATTCATCTAATTCACCAATAGTGGTCTTTTCACAATGTTCCATACCTTCTGTGAAAAAATATTATGAACCTTCTATTCCCAAAAACTTGTTATATCCACAATGTTTTGTTCTATTTTATTTTTAATTTTCCCATTTTCGTCTTTTGGGGCAGGCCCTATGTAAGATGTAGCACACAAAGCGCCGGTCTCAATTTGGTTGCTATTTATCCTTTCTGCCTCGGTCTCTACATGCGCTCCTTGGGCAAAGCCCAAAGTGTTTCTGTGCCTGTGTGGGTGAGGTATTGCCCGCCACGCGTCCTGCAGGTTGGCCGCGTGCTGCGTTGTGTCGTTCTAAATGCACTCGTTATTGCATTGGGGACTGTTGTTGCCCACCTAACATTGTTGCCGAGTCTGGGGGCACCAGATGTAATTTTCTGTCCTGAGCCCTGCATATATATATATATATTGTGAACTTGCGTGTGGACTGGAGAGAAATGGAGACTATTGGATGGAAATTTTTTTCTTGTGAACGAATCATTGTCAGCCGGGAACAATGAATATAATAAGGACACCAAACCGGTGCTAAAACGCTGCAATAGACGCGTTGTATTTGATATTATCTTGAGTGACGCGCGCAGAGTTCTATTGGCACTTGGCGCTGGCATCACCTCCCCCTAGAAACCTGCGTGTGAACTTATTTTGCACATACCCACGTCGCTGTCGACCCATTCATACCATCATCACCTAACAGTACCATGTCTGGGCTCTTGAACACCGATCCACAATCTACTTCGTCACTGGGGGGCATAAACATTGACATCAAAAATGTCGCAATGAGTGAGTGTGCCTGTTGAGCAATAACTCAGACTCGAAGAGATGAGACGTTTTCTTT
>QLPG01006333.1:0-15989 GCA_003314385.1 Gomphus sp. MG54
AGTCCGCCTGACCTTTCGACAACACCCCTCGGCAGTACCGAAGTCCATCAGTATCCGACTCCTGACATCCCCTGGTGTTCCCGACTTCCGTCCACTCTGATCCCAATCCCGATCCCGATTCCGATCCTCACCCCCACCCTTGGAATACAAACCCTCCCTTCAGAACCCTTTCGGACCCCTCCAAAGACCCTTCCAGAAGTCTCTAGCTAAGCGCCAATATGCGGATTTGACAGGTACCCTCCACCCTTCACATGTCGGCAATGTGGCAAAGCCAGCCACTTCACCCCAGAGTGCCCCCAGGCATATGATGTGCGTTTCATGACCACAGAGGAGTGCAAAGAGATGCTAGAGTATTGGATGGTATCCACTGACCTTCGAGAGACTGACGAAGCCAAAGGGGATGAAGAAGTGGAATCAGGGGATTTTGCCCAAGGTAGCGAGTGAAGGATGTGCCCTCACTGTCCTTGTTTAATTGTTCTGCTGCTCTGTCTATAGATTCTGATATGGAAAATACAACCCAGTATTCAGATGATGATGCCTCAGTCACAAACAACAAAGACACTCCCAAGTCAATTCCATCGAAACCCCCATCTTCTCCCCCCAGGCTAAAATATTGGGAATGTAGCCTCTCAAAGCAATATATAGTGGCATCCACTCCCTCACCAAACTTGCTGAACCTCAAGGTAGAGATACAAACCACCGACACAGCTGAGGTTAAGGGCGTAACCATTCTACTAGATAGCAGGGTCACCGGACTGTGTATAGACCAAATGTATGTGGTTTCTGAGAGATTAACCATGTGCCCAGTGACTTGACCCACACCAGTGTATAATGTCGATGGTACCCCGAATGAAGGAGGAGAAATTTGGTATGTAGTCAACATGCTCCTATGCTACCAAGACTACTCAGAATAAGCTGTATTTGCCATGACCAACCTAGGGAAGCACAAGGTCATCCCTGGCTACCCTTGGCTCTGCAACTACAATCCTGAAGTCCACTGGGAGATGCAAAAGGTCACACTGAGTCGGTGCTCCACCCAGTGTCACACCTGCCAAGCTAAGTTACAGAAGGAACACCAGGAGGAGATGGTGATCTGGTCCCTCCAGGCTGGCACCTTTCCAAGCTTGACAGTTGATGAGTTGGAGGACTATGAAGACACCGACAATGGTGCACCCTTTATCAAACCAGGCGATCACCTCTTTGCAACCGTGGCCCCACTGACTGTCCCAATTTTGACCATTGCCATGGTCACAATGGCACAACAACTGGCTAAATGAGCCTTCCAGAGTACTCCCCCTAAAGAGAAGGGGACGATTCCACCCTATCTCCAGGACTTTAGTGATCTCTTTGAGAAGGAGTCTTTTGATTCTCTCCCTGAGCAGAGGATGTGGGACCATGCAATCAAACTGGAACCAGGTGCAAAGCTCTCAGCCTGCAACGTGTACCTGCTCTCTCCAAGAAAACAGTGGGAACTAGACAAGTTCTTGCAAGAAAACCTTGACATGGGTCATATCTGTCCCTCAAAATCCCCTATAAGAAGCCCTGTATTCGTCATTAAGAAAAAGCACAGCTCCCTTCAGCTAGTCTAGGATTACTGAGTGCTCAATGCAATGATGGTGAAGAACTGATATCCCCTCATCTTGGAACTCATTCACAACTTTGGGGTCCTAAGTACTTCATCGAGTTATATGTGCAATGGAGATTCAACAATGTGTGGATTAAGGAAGGAGATGAGTGGAAGGCAGCATTCCGCATGAACCGAGGACTCTTCAAACCCCTCATCATGTTTTTGACCTCACCAACAGCCCCATGACATTCCAGACCATGATGAATGACATCTTTCAGGACCTTGTCATGGAGGGGCATGTATGTGTGTACCTGGACCACATCCTCATCTTCACTGGGACTCTCGAAGAGCATCAACAGGTCGTCCAGGAGGTGTCAAGTCCACGTACCGAGACCCATCTGCCAGCAGTGCCGACCGAGCAATCATCCTATATCCACGACCAAGTGCCCGCGTCGCCTGCATAACATTTGGTGTGCTGGTCCTGGCTCGGCACATCCGCCATCCGCACTCCTTGGTCTGTTTCACCTTGGGACTTTCTGTCCTTGTACTATCCTCGGTTACCAGCCTTGTCTTATAGTCCGGCACCTCCTATTGTCCTATCTTCGGACACATTCTATTATCCTGTCTCTTATTGTTCCATCCCCGCTTTGCATTCCTTGTTCTAATTTTGTTCGTTGTGGACAATGACCATATGCTCTGCATACCTTATTGTCCCACATTCCTTATTCCACATGTCGCTTTTTAACCTATATAAGTAGGACATGGATGTACATACTTCCTCATTCTGGGTATCGACTAGGCTTAGGCCCTTCTACCTTCTTCTCCTCTGTTAAGTCCTCGACTCGGGCCAGCATCCTCAGCATCCCCCCGAGTATCTGTCTGTTGCAAATACAGTGGCACGCACGGCAAGTAGGGTGCAACGCACGAGTACATTGAAGCCAACGCCACTACTCTTGGCCTGCAGGACTTGGCCATAGTCTGCCCGACCTTTCGAAAACACCCCTCGGCAGTACTGAAGTCCGTCAGTATCCGACGCTTGACAGGAGGTCCTTGAATGGTTGAGAGCCTACAAGCTCTATATTTGGCCAGAGAAATGCAAGTGTGAACAAATGAGGATCAAATATTTGGGCCTCAGCATATCTCATGGCAAGGTAGAGATAGACCCAGTCAAGGTTGAGGGCATTGTGGGTTGGTCAACCCTATCAAACCAAAAGGAGGTCCAAGCCTTCCTCAGCTTTGCCAACTTCTACCAGAGATTCATTGAGAGGTTCTTGCACTATGCCAGACCATTGTTTGAGCTTGTGAAGAAGGATGTGAAGTGGAGGTGGGAGGATGCAGAAAAGATGGCCTTTGAAGGGCTTAAAAGGAAGTTTACAATGGTGCCCATCCTTGGGTTTGCCAACGATAGCTGGCCTTACTGAGTGGAAGTGGATAGTTCTGACATTGCTATGGGGGCAGTCCTTTCACAACAGTCACACAAAGATGGCAAGTGGCACCTGATTGCCTTCTACTCAAAAAGCTTCTCTCCAGTGGAAAGGAACTATGAGATCCACAATAAGGAGATGCTTGCGATCATCTGGGCCTTAGAGCAGTGGAGGCACTTCCTAGAAGGTGCCAAATATCGTGTCAAAATCTAGACCGACTGTAAGAACCTAGAATACTTCTGGTCTTTTAAGAAGTTGAACCTATGGCAAGCCCATTGGTCCCTCTACCTCTTGCATTTCAACTTTGATCTGCAGCACTGACCCAGAGTGACCATGGGGAAGTCCGATGCACTATCACACCGGTCAGATCACAGCTTGGGAACCGCCAACAACAGTGACCTAGTCCTGCTCTGGCCTGAGCTATTTATGATAGGAGCACTTGAAGGAGTAGCACCGGAAGGAGCATAGGTTGCATGTCTTGGTATACTTGCCAATGTACCAAGACATGTGGGGCCACCAATAATTTCAGGAGACAAGCTCGAGGGTCTTCCAATGGCTGGGGTGTCCAGCTATCTTGGAGTCATGGTGGTTGGCTATAATCCATTACTGGAGGCCTCTCACATCTGGGACATATGCTTTGCTTTGGAAGGTCAACAGTCTGTCAGTCTCCACCCATTCAGCCAAAACTAATAATCTCCCTCTTGCTTCTTGCAGCTTCCGTACTGCTTCTGCCACCTCATCCTCCAGCGTCCTCTCGCCCAGACCCTCTTCAGTTCCCAGGTGATCTCCTACTTACAGACAAAGGCCCAAAGACAGCATCCTGTTGGAGAACTCCACCTGCTACTGATCCCTGAGGCACGGTGGGATACTATAAGTGTGGACTTCATAGTGGAACTCCCTGACACACACAGCTATGATGCTGTGATGAATGCAGTGGACTCGATGTCCAAATGAGTGCACTTCATACTGACCCACATAACTGTCACAGCAGCCAGAGCAGCCTGACTCTTCCTATACCACATATGGAAGCTACAAGGGTTGCCGAGAGTGGTGATGTCCAACTGAGAGGTCTAATTTGTTGGTGAGTTCACCCAGGAACTCTACCACTTACTGGGCATTTGCCTTGCAGCCTCTACAGCCTATCACCTACAGACAGATGGTCAGACTGAATGGGTGAACCAAGAACTGGAACAGTACCTTTGGCTCTTCGTCAATGAGAGACAGGACAATTGGGATGACCTCCTTCCCCTGGCCAAGTTCCAGTACAACAATCATGTTCACGCCTCAACCCATGAGTCCCCGTTCTTGCTTGACACAGGCCAACACCCACGCATGGGTTTTGAGCTGCACCAACCCCTGTCCTGCCTCAAATCTGTGAACAAATTCAAGGAGCAGATGGAGGAAGCAGTTTCTGAAGCACAGGCAGCCTGGCAGGCTCCGTACATACTGACATGCTTCGGGAAAGCCGAAGGGGTCGGACGGATAAAGGCCAAGTCCTGCAGGCTAGAAGTAGTGGCATGGCTTCAACGTGCTCGTGCGTTGCGCCCTACTTCCCATGCGTGCCACTGATTTGGGACAGAGGGATACCCGGGAGAGTGCCGGGAATGTCAGCCCAGGTAAAGGATTTGAGACAGGAGAGGGGAGGACAAGAAGGCGTAAACCTAGTTGATTTCCAGAACGAAGAACCATCTACATACATTGGCTACTTATATAGGCTAAATAAGTGAGATGTGGAACAGAGTGGCACAAGGAATGGAGAACAATAAGGTATGAGGAATCATGTGGAGGTATTGTCCACAATGATCAAGAATAGAACAAGGAATGTGGACAACAATAGAACAATGAAGTATGGCCGCAGACAAAAGAGTGAGTGAGAATAGAACAATGGGAGTGGCCGAACATAAAACAATAGAGAGTGGCTGAACATAAAACAATAGTGCCACTGCCAAGTGACAACAAAGAGTGAATGCCCTGAAGGTAAGCAGGCAAGGGGAAGGACAGGGAATAACAGAATGACAAAGGATAGAGGGGATGGGATGAGGAAAGTGAACCAAATGATGAACCGAATGTACTGGACCGAGACCATGTACTGGCGAGGGATGCCTTGTCACTGGTGTGTGGGACTAAAGGCAAGGGTTGTTCGGTTGGTACTACTGAGTGAACCAGAGCTTGGTATCCGGGGCTTGACACAGCCCTAGTAAAGGCAAAAGATGACATGGTGACCTACTATAACTAGAGATGCCAGCTGACACTGACATTTATGCCAGGTGACAAGGTATACCTGACATGAGTGATGTCTGCATTAATTGGCATCCAAAAAGTTGGCACACAGGCAACTTGGTCCAGGGTACCATGCATACTAACTTCAACTCCTGAGAAGTTTGAGTCACCTTCACCCAGTCTTCTCGGTGACAGTAAATAAGATGATCTCAACCATGTTGCAAATTAGACTCTGAGGGTGCTCATCCCATATTACCTTCACTGTTGCCACATCACACAGCCAACCATTCTATTCAGAACTCCAATCATCAGACTCCCAATTTGTCATCATGTCTCCTTCAGAGCTCATTCCCATACAACACTACAACACCTATGACACACACATCCAGGCAGAACCATTAATACATCATTATCTTCGTGTACCTCCTCCAGTACATTTATCATTCAGAAGAAGATCCCATCCAATTTACACTCAGTCATATGCCATAGGAGATGCAGTCTATTTCCCAGAAAGCCAAGAACCATACATATTTCTTGGAATAATGTCTAGACCAGCATATGGTGATAGGAGTAGGGTGGAATATGAGGCAGAGTTCAGGACACCATCCCATCCTGATTACCCTGCCCACTCCATTCAACTCACTCTTAACCACAAGATACGAGTGCATGACTGTATACTCATTAGTCCTTCTACTCCCAGACCCCTATCCTTGGATTGGATACTGGAGAAATTGCGGAAGATATGTTGCCTGTGACCTGGAAATGGTCCAAGATGACTCAGTCCCCTGACAATCCTAAGGCCCCTCAGGAGTAGTAGACAAGGTTGTTAGATGTTTATTGGTAGACTTCCTTATTGTTTCTTTTATATGGTTCCCCTTTTCTTGACTTGACTCAGACCTGTTTCCTCTTTTATTAGTCTTTTCTCATTGTTACTGTCAAGCTTCGGTTACTGACGGACTTTGGTACTGCTGAAGGGTGTCAGGCGGACAATGGCCAAGTCCTGCAGGCCAAGAGTAGTGGCATTGGCTTCAATGTACTCATGCGTTGTGCCCTACTTGCCGTGCGTGCCACCAATTTGCAATAGACAGATACTCGGGAGGATGCTGGTGATGCTGGCATGAGTTGAGGACTTTAACAGAGGGGAAGAAGGTAGAAGGGCCTAAGCCTAGTCAATACCCAGAATGAGGAAATATGTACATGCATGTCCTACTTATATAGGTTTAAGAAGCGACATGTGGAATAAGGAATGGGGGACAACAAGGTATGTAGAGCATGTGGTTATTGTCCACAATGAGTAAAATAGAATGAAGGGATGCAAACAGGCATAGAACAATAAAGGATAGAATAATAGAGGCATGACCAAGGATAGGACAATAGGGAGTAGCCGACTATAAAACAAGGGAGTTGTGGCCGAGGATAATACAAGGACAGAAGTCCCAAGGTGAGACGGACCGAAGGGTGAGGAAAAGGAGTGTAGATGGTGGATGTACCGAGCCCAGACTGATGTACCAAGTGTTATGCATGTGGCATGGACACTTGGTCGTAGATATAGGATGGTTGCTCGGTCAGCACTTCCAAATAAACAGGTCTCAGTATGTGTACTTGACAGTTACTCATTATCCTTACCTTTTTGGTTAGTCTTTCCCTATAATAGCCCCTAGCCTCTATTTGCGTAGCCTCAATGCTGTAACATTCTCTAGAGTTTCTCTATAGTTTCCTCTTTTGTATACTTTGTTCTTATGCTTTGTCATTTAACTGACATAGCCAACCTCTCGCATCTTTTCACATCGTTGCTTGGTTTTTTGGATATAAAGTCCTCTGGCTTACCTCTGTAATAACAAGTTCACAAGTTAAAGCCCAAGTCTAGTCTCCAAGTCCAAGTCAAGACTAGTCTAGAAACATCTAGACTATTGTATTCAAGTCCAAAGCCAAAGTCCAGTCTTAGTCATCATGACACATTTGCATCGCAGGTCACGTCCTTGTCACATCACATCCTCGTCACTAATAAATCTACATTCTTTCATAAATTGCTGCTTACAAGTTACAGAACCTAGTCCAGCTGTGCCAAACGACTGCACTAGACCCTGCCAGAGTGTAAAGCCCACAATATCATGCTCTGATTTACTCGGCAGTACCGGCGAACCAACCCTTACCCATATCATCCCTCACCAGTGTGTGGCCTCGGCTCAGTACATTCGGTTCATCATTTGGTTTATTATCCCTATCCCACCCTCCGATTCTTCAGTATTCCCTGTCCTTTCCCTTGCCTGTTTATCCTCAAGACATTCACTCTTTGGTGCCACTCGGCAGTGGCCCTATTGTTTTATCTTTGGCCACTCCCATTTTTCTATTCTCACTTACTCTTTTGTCCTTGGCCATATTTTATTGTTCTATTATTGTCCACATTCCTTGTTCTATTCCTGATCATTGTGGACAATACCTCCACATGATTCTTCATACCTTATTGTTCTCCATTCCTTGTGCCACTCTGTTCCACATCTCACTTATTAGCCTATATAAGTAGCCAATGTATGTAGATGGTTCTTTGTTCTGGAAATCAACTAGGTTTATGCCTTCTTGTCCTCCCCTCTCCTGTCCCAAGTCCTTTACCTGGGCCAACACTCTCGGCACTCTCCCAGGTATCCCTCTGTCCTAAATCGGTGACATGCATGGGAAGTAGGGCGCAACACACAAGCACATTGAAGCCATGCCACTATTCCCAGCCTGCAGGACTTGGCCACTCCTCAGCATTCCCGGAGCCTGACACAGAGAAAAGGACCGATGTGCACAGGCTTTTAGGTATTAATTACCTAGAGTAACTCTACACCGGTTGTCAAACTCACCCCAGCTCTGGCCGACCCCATCCTGGGCAGGGGACAGTCTCTTCCACTGCAGCTGATCCTGGTCGATGATGAGGAAAACTTCAAGGTCAAACAAGTACTTGACAGTCAGATGAGAGCAAATCAGCTACAATTCCTCATCAAATGGAAAGGTTATGGCTATGAAGAGAATTCCTGGGAGGATGAAAACAACATCCAGACCCCCAACCTTGTCGCTGACTTCTACTGTCTGCACCTGGGCACCGCACCAGATCCATGCCATGGAAGCATCCACCTTCAGATCTCATATGCCAGTCCTGCCCATGGGAATCAATGCATCAGGGATGCTGCATTCTAGAGGGGGGGTGATGTCAGGGGAACCCCCTATAATATGTCCCGAATGATGCCACCCCACCTAAGGTTCATACCCACCAACCAAGATCTGTTTAGCCCACTCACAGCAGTACTGAACGAGATACCCACCAATCAGCCATCACCACTGGTGGTCATCCTCAACAAGCATCAATCATAACTACCGGCCATTCCCTCATCACTCACTCACAATGCTGGGACCCTGGTGGAACTTCCCAGTCAGTATGGAGAATGATGCCTGGTATGGCATGGAGTGCCATAACGGCAGTGCTTATATACAGTAGTTAGTGGGCAAAGGGTTCCCTAGAGTTTTCTCTCTGGATTTCCCTTTGCCAGGTAGGCTAGTCGCTGAATATTAAGTATTATACTGAATCTTTGGATCACCCCTTGCCAGTGCACCACCTGAGGGTAGAATGCCTGCTTATGTTACACTTACAATGATGGTATTGATGGTCATTAGAACAGAGCTGTGTCTCTGGTAGGGGATTAGAGTTGCTTTGTTGCCCCACAAATTGATTCTCATTTATCTAATATTTACTGCTCATTATGACATTCACCCAGTTCAGACCTGTCAGGCTTAGAGTGAAAAAAGTTGCTCTGAAAATGAGGCAAGTGCCATCACACGGGCATGTTCATGGATATGAAATTAAATAGACCTGAATCACCACAGACTCAGTAAGTGGTTAGGGTTGTACCACAGATGGAACAAGATCATAGAGGACAGATTACATTAGACCTTCAGATACACAGCCTGGGATGGTCTGGATATTGCAATCACGTCAATCAGGGTCGACCTACCAATTTAACAATTAAAATCACACACTCCAATCATGTGGGCATCAGAAAACAGCGATCAATCTGGTATACCTTGGCCCATTTCCCCGGCCCAATATTGGCCCAGCATCTATCACATGAGAGGCACCAATTGATCAGGTACATCTTGGCAATCATGCCAATTAGAGTTATGCAAAAACTCAGATTAGGTTAGACTCGATCACCTACATCTGGCTATGCCACAGGGACACCATCAGATTGGCTTCTTCAGAATTTGATGTATACACTACATTTCCACTGTATCATCTCTCATACTCAAAATACCTGGCCATCACCAACCAAGAACCACTCCACATGCCCCATTTCCAGCTCATTGTATAGTGTTTAGAGTTGATGGTGGTGTAAGGACAACATAAGCAGGCATTCTACCCTCAGGCAGTGCACTTGTGAAGGGGGATCCAAAGATTTAGTATTATATGTACCTAATATACAGTGACTAGCTGTCAGGGG
The DNA here is from genome assembly GCA_003314385.1 of Gomphus sp. MG54. NCBI lineage: Eukaryota > Fungi > Basidiomycota > Agaricomycetes > Gomphales > Gomphaceae > Gomphus > Gomphus sp. MG54. The sequence goes on from QLPG01006333.1 coordinate 9,687, forward strand.
AACCCCCGATCATGAATCCCGACCAGCGTCGACCCACCCGTATTCCACACCTGCTGACCGAGGTCCATTTGACCCACTCATGGCAGCACCGAGCATACCATGCACCGAACCATCATCCCTGTTGGCAAGTACCCTTCAGAAGCGTCAACTATAACCCTTGGCTCCCCTTTCATCATTCATTCTCAGTGTTGAGGCCCTGGCAGAACTTCCCGGTTGGTACAGAGGGTGATGCCTGGTAGAGTGTGGAGCGCCATAGCAATGGTGCTTATATACAGTAGTCAGTGGGTGAAGGGTTCCCTACAGTTTCTCTTTGGATCCCCCTTTGCCAGGTAGGCTAGCCCCCCATGTATTAGTACTATACTAAATCTTTAGATCCCCCTTTGCCAGTGCACCTCCCCAGGGTAGAACGCCTGCTTAGATTTCCCTTACAGTAGAAAACTCTCCTTTGAGCACTGGCTGCCCCTTCATATGACTCCAAATTGAATTTCTTCGGAAATAGCAACAGCGGCAGCCCCTCTTCGTTCACTTACAAAAACCTTACTCTCCTTGCTGTCAGCCCAAGAGTTATTGGACCGACTGGCCAGTATAGAACAGGAGTTACTAAGAGAAAGAAGAGAGAAGCAGGACCTAGAAATGAGGCAGAACACACTGCAGGTGACCATGACAAATCCAGTGGCAGGCCTCCAGACCCGTGTTTGGCAGCCCGCGAAGAAAATGGTAGAACCTGCCAAGCGCTCCGAGTTCGATGGTGACTGTTTGCACGGGTGTGCATTCATGCAGTGTTGCACCTTGTACCTCAGTGTCTGTGCTGCCAATTTTCCCAACGAGCAGTCTCAGATCCTCTGGGCACTGTCCTTTATTAAGACAGGGAGAGCAGTGACCTTCTCTAGCCGAGTGTTCACACATGAAGCAAAAACAGGCAGGCCGCTCTATGCCAACTGGAAGGCCTTCGTGGAAGCCTTTAGGGAACACTTCTACCCCCTGCACGAGGCCACTGAGGCAGCAAACCAATTAGAGTCACGCCAGTACCACCAAGGCAAGCATTCGGTCGACAAGTATATTGACCAATTCAAAGACCTAGTCAGAAAGGCCGAATACATGGATGGACGGTCTATCGTCATGAAGTTCCAATGAGGCCTTGACCCCACTATCCAAAGTCGCATTGTACTGATGCTAGACGGGAGACCAAAGGATGGTGACATCTCAGTGTGGTACACTGCAGCACCAGCAGTGGCCCTCACACGCGCAGCAAACAAAGCCTTTCAGGGGCCTCAATTCCCATCACTACATGCCTCTATGCCACAGCCTAGCTGAAAGCCTGTCAAACCCTCGACCAAGCAAGCAGCACCCACTCCCCTTAGAACACCATTGGCCCTTATTCCCCTGATGCCACCCCTTGGGCCCATGCCAATGGACGTCGATGCAACCAGGTGGTGGTATCCTCTGCCACTCACATGCTGACAATGCGGCAAGGCCGGCCACTTCACCCAAGAATGCCCTCAGGCATATGATGTGCATTTCATGATGGCAGAAGGGCGTGAAGAGATGCTAGAGTACTAGATGGTCTCCATGGACCTTTGAGATACCGATGAGGCTGGGGAGGTTGAAGATGTGGATTCAGGGGATTTTGCCCAAGGTGGCGAGTGAAGGATGTGCCCTCGCTGCCCTTGTTTAATTGCTTTGCTGCTCTGTCTATAGACTCTGATACGGAGAATACAACTCGGGATTCAGACAATGATGCCTCAGCCATAAGTGATACAGACACTCCCGAACCAACTCCACCGAAACCACCATTCCCCCTTCCTAGGTTGAAATGTTGGGAACACAGTCTCCCAAAACATTACATAGTGGCTTCTACCCCCTTGCCGAATTCCCTGAACCTCAAGGTAGAGAGATACAGACTACTGACACTACCAAGGTTAAGGGAGTAACCGCCCTACTAGACAGCAGAGCTATGGGACTGTTCATAGACTGGAAGTTTGCGATTGCCAAAAGATTGAACTTGCACCCGTTAACTCGACCCGCACCAGTGTACAATGTCGACGGTACCCCAAATGAGGGAGGAGCAATCTGACATGTTGTCGATGTGATCTTATGCTTCCGAGACCACTCGGAATGGGCCATGTTTGCTGTGACCAATCTGGGGAAGCACAACATGATCCTTGGCTATCCATGGCTTTGCAATCATAACCCTGAAGTCAACTGGCATACGCAAGAAGTCACACTAAGCCAGTGCTCTGCCCAATGCCACACCTGCTGGGTTAAGCTAGAGAAAGAACATCAGGAGGAGATGGCAGTTCGGACTCTTTAGACCAGCCCCTTGCCAGGCATGATGACCGATGAGTCGGAAGACTGCGAAGGTATCGACGACAGTGTGCCCTTCCTCGAACCAGGCAATCGCCTTTTCGTGACCATGGCCCCCCTAGACATTCCAATCGCTACTATCGCAGCCACCACAACTGCACAGCAATTGTCCGAACGGGCCCTCCAGAACACCCCCCCCCCCTAAAGAGAAAGGGATGATCCTGCCCTATCTCCAAGACTTTAATGACCTCTTGGAGAAGGAGTCCTTCAATTCTCTCCCCGAGCAGAGGATGTGGGACCACACAATCTAACTGGAGCCTGGAGCAAAACTCTCAGCCTGTAAAGTGTACCCTCTCTCTCCAAGCGAACAGCGAGAACTGGACGAGTTCTTATGGGAGAACCTGTGTATGGGATGCATCTGCCCCTCGAAACCCCCCATGGGAAGCCCCGTGTTCTTTATCAAGAAAAAGGATGGCTCCCTCCGACTGGTCCAGGACTATTGGGTACTCAATGCAATGACGGTGAAGAACCGGTACCCCCTTCCCATCATCTCAGAGCTCATTGCACAACTTTGAGGAGCCAAGTACTTTACCAAGTTGGATGTGCGATGGGGGTTCAATAATGTACAGATTAAGGAGGGAGACGAGTGGAAGGCGGTGTTCCGTACAAACTGGGGACTGTTTGATCCCCTTATCATATTCTTCGGCCTCACTAATAGCCCCATGACGTTCCTGATCATGATGAACAACATCTTCCAGGACCTCGTAATGGAGGGACACATGTGTGTGTACCTGGATGACATCCTCATCTTCACCGAGACTCTTGAAGAGCATCAATGAGTTGTTCGGGAGGTCCTTGAATGACTAAGGGTTCACAAACTCTACCTTTGGCTGGAGAAGTGTGAGTTTGAACAGACCAGGATCAAGGACTTGGGCCTCATTATATCTCATGGCAAGGTGGAAATGGACCCCATGAAGGTGGAAGGAGTCACAGGTTGGCTGACTCCTTCAAACCAAAAAGAGGTGCAGGCCTTCCTGGGCTTTGCCAATTTCTATTGAAGGTTCATCGAGAGATTCTTACACCACGCCAGGCCGTTGTTCAAACTTGTGAAGAAGGACGCAAAGTGGAAGTGGGGAGACGAGGAACAGACAGCCTTTGAAGGGCTCAAGACAAAGTTCAGGACGGCACCCATCCTCGGGTTCACCGACGATACCCATCCTTACCGAGTAGAAGTGGACAGCTCTGATGTAGCCATGGGGACGGTCCTTTCACAGCAGTCGCATGAGGATGGCAAGTAGCACCCGATCACCTTTTACTCGAAAAGCCTCTCCCTAGTGGAGAGGAACTACGAGATCCACGATAAGGAGATGCTTGCTATCATCCAGGCATTGGAGGAGTGGAGACACTTCCTGGAGGGTGCTAAACACCGCATTGAGATCTGGACTAACCACAAGAACCTAGAGTACTTCCAATCCTCGAAGAAGTTGAACCAGCGACAAGCCCGCTGGTCCCTCTACCTCTCATGTTTCAACTTCGACCTGTGGCACAGACTGGGAGTAGCAATGGGAAAGTCTGACATGCTTTTGTGTCATTCAGACCATGGATCAGGCACAGGCGACAATAGAGACCTAGTCTTGCTCTGACCGGAGCTGTTCATGATACGGGCCCTAGAAGGAGTGGTGCTGGAAGGGGAAGAGTGGGGGATCACCCGAGAACTGAAGAGGGCACTGACCAGGGGGACACTAGCGGATGAAGTAGCGGAGGCAGTGAGGAAACTGTGGGAAGCAGGAGGGAAGTCATTGGTTTCGGCCGAATAGGTGAAGGCCAATGGGTTTTTCCTTCTGGGCCAAGGCATACATTCCAGATGTGGGAGGCCTCTGGCAACGGATTGTAGCCCATCACCATGACTCCAAGGTGGCCGGGCATCCCGGTCACTGGAAGACCCTCGAACTCGTCTCCTGAAACTACTGGTAGCCTGACATGTCTCGATACATCAGCAAGTACACCAAGACGTGCGACCTATGCCTACGGACGAAGGTCCAGAGACAACAAATGGTCGGGGAAATCCACCCGCTCCCGATCCCCAAGACACGGTGGGATACCATAAGTGTAGACTTTGTAGTGGAGCTCCCTGATGTGCATGGGTATGACACCGTGATAAACATGGTAGACTCGGTATCAAAACGGGAGCACTTCATACCGACCCACACAACAGTAATGGCGTCCAGAGCAGCACAACTCTTCCTACACGACGTTTGGAAGCTGCACGGGTTGCTGAGGGGAGTGGTATCCAACCGAGGAGGGCAGTTCGTCCATGAGTTCACACAGGAGCTCCACTGCTTGCTAGGCATTCGCTTGGCAGCCTCTACGGCCTACTGTAAGGGCAACCTACTCGGGTACTGATTCCAGTACCTGCTGGGAGACCAACAGCAGGACACCACCCAGCCCTGCGACCTACCCAGGCCTAACCCAGGGACTCGAACCCTAAGTTTACCCACAGGCACTACCAGACACTAGCAGGGAGGTCTAGAAGTAAATATATAAAAGGTAATATAGCTAAATACATGTGAGCTGCTTACCTGGCAGGGAGGTCCAGAAGAGAACAACCAAAGGACCCCCTTACCTAAGCAGCGACTATATAGCTACTGTGACTGTGACACAACAAATCTGTCACAGCCAGCAAAGAAGATAAAAGGAGACAAGGGAAAAGGGACTACAATATAAAGATGAAGAAGAAGGATAAGGAAATGATTAGGGAAATAACCAGGCAAGGGAAGTAAGGGAAACAAAGGAAATAAAAGGAAGAAAAGGAAGGAAAAGGGGAAATAACCGGTAGTCCCCTGACATTACCCCCTCTCTAGAATGTGGCGACCCAACACATAGACATAGACACACCTAGTCCACCAACTACACACAAGGGATATCAACCAAACCGATATATAGAGCCGGCTGAAGGGCGCCTGAGATGACCGCTGAAGGGGTGCATATGCATACCCTTTCAGCTATGCCTGCAATGGCCAAGGGTATAGAACAGGTGATGCTACCCCTCAGATACAGTAGACGACTTGAGCATTGAGAACAAGAGGCCAAGAGGGCCAGGTGGCGTTACCAATGAGTATGGCTTATGTGACCTTTTGATGCATCCCCAGGGTCGATGACCACGGCAGACGACACAGGGTGCCACCGAAGGGAGGCTTATGAGTGAGTCATTGGCAGTCACTCAAGAGTGTCGATCAATGCATACATCACCCGCATTGAATGGGTTACATTCGGCACACATCAGTGGCTGTCGCAGCTTGTCGGTGCATGTCCAAATGGTAGGTGGATCATGTAGTTGGCACTGCGCACACCCAGCGGTAGGCTGGAGGTGTGGAAAAGATATACGGGGGATGATGATTGCAATGGCCAGTGTATAAGGGCGGTGTCATCGGTGGCAAGGTGTGGGAGCAAGCACGCAGCGGGAACAAGACCCTGCTGCTGCTCAGATCCAGAACAAGCCAGGGGAGCAGTGACCAAGGAGCAATCATGGGGGCATCGGTCAGTGTTGCCGACGACACTTGTGTGATCAAGCGTAGGCAGCGCTTTCGACACCAGGAACGAGTGTGGGGGCGCCGCTTTGAAGTCCCTGCATGAGGACAAATCTCTGGGGCCAGCAGCAATGGCGACAAACCATCGCAAGGGCATCGCTTTGAGGCTCTGTATGAGCATGTGGATGTCATTGGTGACAAGCGGATCGTGGTGTTTCGTCCACCTCTGCCACAGCGGGTGACGGAGATCATGCGGTCGGGCAGCAATGTGCGTTGAGCACAGAATTGGTTGTGGGCTGATGCACAGGCATCGATACGGGGGCGCTGTGGGCAATCCTGCAAGAATGTCGACACGTGCTGGGTCGGCTGTCAAGTCCACGTACCGAGACCCATCCGCCGGCAGTGCCGACCGAGCAATTACTCTACATCCACGACCAAGTGCCCGCGTTGCCTGCATAACACTTGGTACACC
>QLPG01006334.1:0-12468 GCA_003314385.1 Gomphus sp. MG54
TGAAGCCAACACCACTACTCTTGGCCTGCAGGACTTGGCCATAGTCTGCCCGACCTTTTTGACAACACCCTTCGGCAGTACCGAAGTCCGTCAGAATCCGGCTCCTGACAGGGGGATACTGTCAAGTACACGTACTAAAGCCCGTCCGCTCGGCAGTGCCGACCGAGTAACCATCCTATTTCCATGATCAAGTGTCCATGCCACACACATAACACTTGGTACGCCGGTCTTGGCCCAGTACATCCTCCATCCACACTCCCCATCTTCACCCTTTGGTCTGTCTCCCCTTGGGACTTCCTGTCCTTGTATTATCCTTGGTTGGATCTCCATTGTTTTATACTTGGCCACTCCCTATTGTCCTATCCTGGGCCATGTCTCTATTATCTTATCCCTTATTGTTTTATCCCCATTTGCATCCCTTCATTCTAATTTTATCCGTTGTGGACAATAACCACATGCTCTGCATACCTTGTTGTCCCACATTCCTTATTCCACATGTCGCTTCTTAACCTATATAAGTAGGACATGCATGTACATATTTCCTCATTCTGGGTATCGACTAGGCTTAGGCCCTTCTACCTTCTTCTCCTCTGTAAAGTCCTTGACTCGGGCCAACATTGCCAGCATCCCCCCAAGTATCTGTCTGTTGCAAATCCAATGGCACGCACGGCAAGTAGGGCACAATGCACAAGTACATTGAAGCCAACACCACTACTCTTGGCCTGCAGGACTTGGCCATAGTCTGCCTGACCTTTTCGACAACACCCCTCAGCAGTACCAATGTCCATCAGTAACCGAAGCTTGACATTGAGGCACCCACCATGGAAGGACAGGATTGTGGTATTATGGAATCGTGGTGTCATGGAAGAGGCTCAGGATCATGGGGTTGTATGTGGAGAATTGGTTTTTGAACAGCATGGTTGGAAAGCTGTCAGAGGTGGGCAGAAACAATAGTGACTGCGAGTTAGATTGATCTGGGGCATGGACCATAACAATATGTCATAATATCTTTATGATTTGAAAATTCATTTGAATTTTATACTAGATACACAATCCAAAACTTCCAAACATGCAAACAGTTTTGTGGCTCACTGTAACAGGGGTAATTCAGATAAAATATGATTTTGCAGTTTTCCAGAAGGCAAGTAAGAGGATAAGTCAGGACACTTGAGTCATCCAATATGGGTGTGGTTGAATTATGTTGAATGTCCCCTGAAGCAAGCAGTTTGAACATGGGAGTTTGTTATAATTCAATGAAGGAAATTTTTAACTACTGTGTAAGATATACAATGCAAACATGATATGTTATTAGTGCAAGCTTGCAATATCCCAACACCCTATGCATGTAGCATTTAGTCTTTACACTGTAAAAATAAAAAGAGAGTTCTTTTGCAATTGCACTATCAGTCTATAAAGTGTGAAAATCATTTTATTGTTGTTTTCTATCTAAACTGCTTTTATCTTCACACTTTGAAGCTCTTAATCATGTCAGCAATGTAGGCTACAGTCATATGCTTTGTCGTATATACACATTGCATCGGGGACATGTGTTTCCCACCTAACTTAGTTGCCGAGTCTGGAGGCACCAGATGTGATTCACTGTCCCAAGCATGGAATATATTTTTTATATACATGTATAATGTGAACTTGCGTGTGCACTGGAGAGCACTGACGGCTTTTAGATGTAAAAAACATTATTGTGAGCAAATCACTGCCACCCAAGAACAATGAACATAATAAGGACACCAAACCGGTGCTAAAACGCTGCAATAGAAGCGTTGTATTTGATATTATCTTGAGTGACGCGCAGAGTTCTATTGGCACTGGGCGCTGGCATCGCCTCACCCTAGAACCGTGCGTGCGAACTTATTTTGCACCTACCCACGTCGCTGCGTCGACCCATCCATACCATCATCACCTAACAGTATCATGTCTGAAATCTTGCACACCAATCCACAATCTACATCTTCGTCAGGGGGCATAAACCTTGACTTGAGAAATGTCACCTTCAGTAAGCGTGCTTGTCAAGCAAATAACGGACACCCGAAGGGCTGACAATTTCTGTGTACCTTTCAGATACAAAGGGTGACGTGAATATACCGATCACCAATATACGTGCGGTGACCACTTAGTGCATCTCACTTCCATTCTCACACCTGTGTAGACCCTCCAGTCGATGTTTTAGGGTTGCTCAATCCTGCTAAACGTGCGTCTTACAACACACGCAACGCCACTGAAGATGTCGAATTTCCGGGGTGTATGGAGAACACGCGTGTAAGGATATTGGATGACCTCGAGAGATGGGCGCACGATGCTTCAGCCGCAAAGGTCTACTGGCTGAACGGTCAACTCGGAACCGGAAAAACAAGCATTGCTCACACTCTCAGCCAGCGTTTGGATAAGCAGAAGATCCTTGGAGCCAGCTTTTTTTGTTCTCGCTCAAGCTCAGCATTAACTGACGCAACGCGGATTATTCCTACGATAGCCAACATGCTGGCTCGATCTAACCCCGGGATCCGAACAGTAATGCACGATCTTCTGACAAATTCACCTGATGTGGCCGATCTCAACTCCATCTCTGACCAGTTCAAGTCCCTGGTGATAGAGCCCATTAGGCCCGTCACGGAAAACCAAAATCTACTTGGCAATATTGTTATTATAGATGCATTGGACGAATGTTTGGAACCTAGGAAAGTACAGCTGTTGATCAAGACAATTCTTGATGGTGTGGTGGACATACCTCTGAAGTTCTGCATTACCAGTCGACCTGAGTCCTGGATCACTACATCCTTCCATCATAATCCTGAATCTTCTCTTGAGGAATTCTCCCTTCATAAAGGATCATTGCTGGATGATGAAAAAACCGATATTGAAACCTACCTGAGATCTTCACTGTCAAATATTGCAACAAAGCACGGATATTCCGAGTCCAACCTTCCCTGGCCAACCGAACCCGAGATAAAGAGTCTTCTTGACAAGTCAGATGGATTATTCATATACGCTGCTACTGCGGTGCGGTATATCGACGACACGGGCGTAAATCCAAAGACACGTATAACTTCACTCACACACTCGGCGTTGCCTCTCCCGTCTCTGGACAGCTTCTACAATCTGATTATGGACGAAGCATTCAGGAATCTCCTGATTGACTCAGAAAAGATGGCTAGACAGGAATTGCTTGCCGCAGTGGTCTGTGTGCAAATCCCATTGTCCATCAGTGGGATCGCTGCCTTGTTAGAGAAGACATGTGATCAGATTGAGATTGACCTATCTCTATTTCGGTCGGTAATCCATATTCCCTCTACCAATGATGGACATGTCACCATCTTCCACGCCTCTTTCCGTGAATTCATCGTTGATCCCAAGCGCTGCCTAGCGCACGGCGTAGATGAATTGGATGCACACCATAAACTGGCAACCAACTGTCTTCAATGCATGAATAAGTCACTTTGCCATAATATTTGTGACTTGGCTGAAGATTGGATTGGAACACTCCCTCATGAAATCACCGATCCTGATGTAATTCCGGAGGCGCTCCGATACTCGTGCATATATTGGGCATTTCATCTTCTGGAAGGGTCGTCCCCTGAAAATCCATCGACGATGCTCGACGGTGTTACTGAATTTTCCGACAACCATATCTTGCACTGGTTCGAGTGCCTCAGTGCATTTGGTGAGCTAGAATCGGGTGTCAAGTCTCTTCGGAAGGCAACAGAGGCGATATCAGTGAGTTTCCTGCTTGGAAATGAATTCTAGCTCATCAATCTTACAGAAACACCGGGAAATGCACAACAAGCACTGGTTGTTGTTCGATGATGCTCGTCGATGCCTCCAGATGGGATCTGAAGCTATAAGCCATCACTGCCTCAACACCTATCGCTCGGCGTTGGCATGGATTCCGAAACAATCCCTACTGCGACAGAAGTATGCGACATCCTTGTCCAGCGTACCTCAAGCTAAAGTCGTTGTGGGTGTTGCGGATTCATGGGGGATGACATCCCAGCAAGTCATGCGACACCGTGCAGAGGTAACCTCTGTGATGTTCTCTAGTGACGGGAGTCGAGTTGTATCTGGGTCCTGGGACAACTCTGTTCGTATTTGGGACACGGCTACGGGAGAGTTGGAACGCATCCTGGTGGGGCATTCGGACCGGGTGCAGGGTGTTGCCATCTCTCATGATGGGACACGTGTCGTATCTGGTTCGAGTGACATGTCAGTGCGCATCTGGGATACAAATACAGGAAACACGGTGCGCACACTTCAGGGTCATTTGGATGCGGTGCAGGCTGTGGCTCTCTCACCTGACGGTATGCGTATCGTGTCTGGGTCTTGGAAGTCCATTCGGAACTGGAGTGTGGTTGCTGGGGAGACAGAGCGGGAACTAGAGGGGCATTCCGATTGGGTGGTGTCTCTGGCTTTCTCACCTGATGGTACACGTGTCGTGTCTGGGTCGAATGACATGACAGTGCGAATTTGGAATGAAGCAAATGGAGAGATGGAGCGCATATTGGAGGGCCATTCACATTCGGTGTGGTCTGTCGCTTTCTCCCCCGACGGGTCACGTGTTGTGTCTGGTTCCTATGACAGGTCAGTCCGTATCTGGAATGCTACCAGCGGGGAGATTGAGCGCATACTGGAGGGAAATCCGAGTGCAGTGCAATATGTTGCCTTCTCGCCTGGCGGGACCCGAATCGTGGCTGGCTTGCTTGACTCTTCGATCCGCATCTGGCATGCGGGGACGGGAAGAGTAGAGCACGTGCTCAAGGGACATGCGAGTGCCGTGTGGTCTGTTGCATTCTCTTGTGACGGGACACGCATTGTCTCTGGTTCGATGGATTCCTCTGTCCAGATTTGGAATGTGAAGCAATTAAAATCGAGTGCAGTCTCACTTGAAAGACCACGCAACACATCTCGCCCGTTACATGTGATTCCTGGGAAGAAAAAGCGCCGACTGATGGGACACTCTCGTTTAGTGACGTCAGTGGCATTCTCACCTGATGGCACACGGGTCGTTTCTGGGTCAGAAGACAACTCAATCCGGATGTGGAATGCCAGCACGGGAGAGGTGGAGCGTGTGCTGGAGGGTCATACCCATTATGTGGAATGTGTGGCCTTCTCCCCTGATGGGAAGCAAATCGTGTCTGGTGCAGGCGACACGTCAGTGCGGATATGGAATGTGGCTACAGGCAGGTTAAGGCACACACTGACGGGCCATTCAGCTGCGGTGCTGTGTGTTGCATTTTCACCTGACGGGAGACGTGTGGTTTCTGGTTCCGACGACCATTCGGTCCGGATTTGGAATACCAGGACAGTCAAGGTCGAGCGGATACTCGAGGGACATTCAGATTGCGTGTTGTGTGTTGCTTTCTCCCCTGATGGTACACATGTAGCGTCTGGTTCGCGAGACTGCTCAGTCTGGATATGGAATACGACTAGCGGGTTAACAGACCATATACACGAGGGGTATCGAGGATTTGTGACATCCGTTGCCTTCTTACTTGACGGAACACAAGTCGTCTTCAGTGCAATGCAAGATTCAATTCATATCTGGAACCTCAGCACCGGCGAATCGACTGCATTTTACGATTCTGCTTCCATCCCATTTCCAGACGGAAGCCTAGTCACCCATATCTTCCGAGGTGGGTTTCAAATCGTCGCCCCGGAGGAGCATCTCGCGTCCCTATCTTGGGATAAGGACTGGATTCTTACAGACCCTCCGTTCGCACCTTGCTACTTCCCACCTGATTTTCGTGGCTTTTACACATGTTCATTCTCTAAATCCAAGGCATGTTTTGGATATGAGACAGGGAAGGTTGTTATTGTAGATTTTAAGTACGTCTGAGCATCATCAGTTGCCATGTCACACATTATGTAGTCACACATGCTTTGTAATTCCTCATCTGCAATGAGCCATTACCTCTGCTCAAGCCAAACAGTTGTCCTTTCTGCAGTGCTTGCTCAGCACCACCAAAATTTCAACATGAGGGTGTGTGGGAGGGAGGATTGAAGTGGAGATGGCGTGGAAAGTAGGGGGTTGGGTGTAAAGAAACACAGAGTTAGCTGTCTTGGGCCTTAAGTCTGACTGTGGGAATTCTGGTTGGTGGTGGTGGGGTGGGTCCAACACTCTGTAGGCCGCAAGCTTACAATCACCAACTTGAGATATGATGACCAGATAGAGCTCATTCCCAAAAGAGTATCTAGGCTCGTGTTGGAACCAATGTCTTCTGGTCAACCGCCTGCCCTCGTGCTCTCGTTTCTGACTTATGCAGGAAGAACTACATCGCCTTGTGCCCACGCCTAACCTATGACAGCTATTTAAAAGGCTTGCTTTTGTTCAAGTTCCCGGAGACTAATGGAAACCGAACCTACCTTGTCGAGGTCGTGGCTGAGACCGCTTGAGCAGAACAACCCAGAGAGTTTGGCATGATGCAATAGAGTAAGCTGGCACTGGGAATGCCCGCACCCTCCTGCCATGCTTTTCCGGGTTGACAGAAGTTCTCCCCGTTTGGTTTTTTTTTTGTTGGGCCTGCATAGCAAAATAATCATTCCAGTCCAGCCTCGTGAAAATTCTCGGATCACAGACCGTCTCGTTGAAAATAAAAGACGCTACCGCAACAATGGTTAGCTCATCACCTGCTCACCTTTCCAGCTTACACTTTCTAATGGCACCTCCTGGCACATTTCAACTTCCTGATCTTCTATCACGCTGCCCTTATCCTCTTAGATACCACCACAACGGAGATGCCATCGCCGCTGCCTCTGACGCCTGGTACGAGAATGGATGCAGTGATTTCACGGAAGAGAAGCGTCGCAAGTTGTCCGTGCTTTCCGCAGGGAAACTCTCTGCCTATGCATACTACGACACGAATGATGACCGCCTACGGAGCATCTGTGACTTCATGCAGCTCATATTCCATTACGGGGACGTCTCCGAAGGCTTGATGATCATGGGTAACGAGATGATCGCAGATGTGGTTATGAATCCCTTCTTGTTTCCCTATGCCTATCTCCCTACGCACGCTCTGGGAAAGATACGTCCGACACGGGAGCCCGACGTGAGCAAGTTTTCACGAAAGTGAGTTTCATTCATCCTCAAACCAGCTTCACATAGCGCATATATTCACAACTCGAATCGTGCAGCCTTTGGCTCAGATGCACACGAAACTGTTCACCAAGTTTTCAAGCTCGCCTCAAGGAGAACTTGGGGTTGTTCTTCGATTCTCGTCATCCCCAAGCCAAGCATCGCCAAACTGGTGTGATCCCTACCACCAAAGACTACATTGAGATCCGGCGAGACACCAGCGGGCTCAAGCCTCTAATGGACTTTCTCGAATACACCCTCGACATCGATCTTCCAGAATTTGTCGTCGAAGACACCACAATGAGATCTCTTAAGCAGTCCGTTAACGATTTTTGCACGTGGTCCAATGTGGGTATTTCATCAGTCGTCGCATGCTGTGCGTTATGTCGATCTGCAGTCGTTCGGTTCTAGGATCTCTTCTCATTCAACAAGGAACAGGTGTGCGGCGAATCTTATAATATGGTCATCATTTCCATGAATGTTGAAGGCCGCAAGCTCCAAGATGCAGTCGATTGTGTAGGAGATATGTGCTTCAAAGCCCTTGACACCTTCCACGAAACTCGGCACAATCTGCCTTCTTGGGGTCCAGTAATAGATAAGGACGTAGAACGTTATGTTTCCAGTCTCGAAGGATGGCTCAGTGCCAACCTTCATTGGAGCTTCATTTCGGGACCGTACTTTGGCACGAAAGGCCTTGAGATCAAGAACACTCGGATTGTAGAGTTACTGCACCAAGAACTGTACTAAAGAATATCAAGAACAAAATGAGCTGTGTATTTAGTATGTCACCATTTTTTTAAATTGACTTTGCATCCAGAATTGACGGTTCAGCTTGTCGTCGAGTATAATATTTTTAACAGCTATAGGTGATAACCCCTAGAAATTCTTTATACGTTTGACCTATCCTCCCTCTCTTATTGACTCATTATTTGTATTGAAGTGATTGCAAAAAGCTTTCTGCATATTTACACATATAGATACAATGATGCTTTGAAGAGCATTTTCGGCGATGCAGTTGTTCCCCTTCCGGGGGTTTGAATCAGGTTAAGAAACTCCAAAAAACGATATCCATCTACAGATCTTTGAATTGATTAGCAGATCAATGTTTCCGTGCTGCATGAACTAATAAGTGACTGTGACCCTCGAAGTACCTCTAGATAAAGGCTCACCTCATCTGGAGTTGTAACAACCCTCAGACCTGAAGGTTCTCAGAGTCATATATGGTGAGTTCAGAGGTCTAATAGGATTTGAAGGATTGAAGGGTCAACCGACACTCCAGAAATATCCCCTCAGAGTCATGTAAATCTCCCATTTCCAGAGGATTCTGAAATGGCAGATGGAGCACCTGGATGTCAGGAGGAAACATGGTGGATTCCAAGATACAGGTGTTACAAGCATGACATCCGGATGCATGGGAGAGATCTTGGAAACAGAACCAAAATCTGTCCCTTGTCAAGGGGTCCAAGGACACAGTGTCTTAATTTTGATGTGATTGCTGAATGACAACTAAAACACAACTTACTAACATCAACAAAAGCTACACTTTCTATCCTTCAGCCAAGCCATGTTTGGGGTATTATTGTCACTATATCTACTAACCACATTTGAACTGTCCCAAACACCCCCTGCACTAATTACACACATCATGCCAATCTCCACCTGGATCTTGAATACCAACTGCACAGCCAGGGAGAAGTCAAGTCATAGAATCTGAGAGGGTGACACCATCTAAACATTTGCATTTACTCTACAGACCACTGGCTTCAACTTCACTCGGATCAATGTTTGTCTCAAAGACCCACATCACCTCAGCCTACGAGATTCCAGTGCCTGTCTTTGAGTAATTCCTTGAGCTACAACAGCCAGATTGGTCTATCCTGGAACAAAAAACCTCATCTGATTATCAGTTTTAAGCCAAACTTGAAAAATGCAGCAACATACTTACCAAGAACCTCAGTCATTTGTAGGATATCGTCCATGCCAATGAATTTATAGATCATGGGCAAGAAGCACAGCTGGTAGTCCAACTGCAGTGCTCAACTCATTCAACCAGTCTCTAAATGCCAAGGAAAACAATAGGCAGCATGATCAACCCATATTGTTTCCTGGGGTTTTGGAAGCCATCTGACAGACCCTGATGTCAGTCAACTGTTGAAGGAGCAGATCCAGGGGAAGAGAGCAAAGAAGGCAGAGAAGAATTTAAAAAATGCTGCATGAGCAGTTCAGAATGCTGTGAAAGTAGGAGCCAAACTGGAGTGGAAGGCAATGTTGGCCAAACATGACAAGCATGGAAAAGTGAATGTGCACAGCTGATGAATGAGAATGTTTGTGCCTACACAATATTTATTTCAATTAATTTGTTTTAAGATAATCCCTTCAATTCTCGGAGATGTTTGTCCAGTTTATGGCCCACCGCATGGCCATTGTCATGGATTGTTTTGCCCACGGCCATTTGATTTAGATGTTTGTACGCGAGAAAATACCCTCAAATGGATAAAAACAGATTTAAAAAAAATAATCATAATCATAATGAGAACTGTAAGGGATACACAAAATAGCAACACTTCAGTAGAACAGTATATCACGGCTGATACACGTGCAGAGAAGCGTTACAGATTTTCACTTTACGCTCATAACCTAGGGTCTTTATAATATGGCGTTCTCTGCAATTACATTCCCCCTTCAAGCTGACTGTTTTACAGATTATTTTCAAAGGCCGCGACATTGAAAATTGTGGAGTGTGAATTACCCATGATTTTGTGGGTAGGGCAGCCGCATCTGATTATAAGATCGTAGCCCTGACTGCCGGGTTCAAACTGTGGTTTGAACCCCATGCGAAGATGCTGCTGTTGTAACCAAGGGGGCATTTCCCCACATCTCAGTCATCGCATTCGCTGCGTACAGCGTATTTGTGTCACGCGCTGTCACATGTAAGCCATATCCGGAACACATACACGTTGTGATCAACGCGTCAATTCTCACGCGTCTCTGGGAAGGGACGTGCGTAGATGGGTTTACTATATAATAAAAACATGTACCAGAATAATAATTACACAAATTTTCTATCCCATTTCCCCATTTTCTGTTTCACTCTCAGAATCAAGTAAACTATAATTCAACTGTTTCTAGAGCTGCATCTTCATCTCACATCTTTAGTTTGGTGGGGATAAGGTTGTTTGAAGAAGTGATAGGGTTTTATCTGTATTGGTTTTTGACCTTTGTGAGATGTAGCATGAGTTTTGGTTTCCCGGTACTTAATGTATATACTAATCACGTACTTAAAGACCGATGCCGTACACCTGCACCAGCGCAAGCTGGGTGTCTATGTAGAAGCTCTTCAAAGAGTTTCTTATATCGAACTAAGAATCGAAAACTTTAGGAGGGGAATAAGATGTCTTGTCAACCGATCTATAGGTGCATTCACTACAAGCTGTCTGGGAAACCTCTCCCAGTCACGTCCAAATTCCCTGAGGGATATCCTCAAATGGGACATCCTCATCTCTTTCGTTCACCTGTCGCAGGCAACTCTTGTCGACCCTTCCCCACATTAAACTTGCTCGTAAGTCACAATTAGTTGCGACTCTTTTGCTTTGCACACCTCCATGAGACTGAATACCACCTTAATGGACGGAGAAATGACACCAAAATCTCAGGATATGAATTCATGCTGGGCTGCGTGACCCCGAGAGGCACTACACAGCCTTTTCAAACCGTGTTCCCGCTTCCTGTGTATGGTGGTTACTTCCCGGTGCATAACTCCACGGATCCTACCTTCTCATGCACGGCCGTATTGGTCAAACCAAAGACACGAAAGAGTGACAGAAGGTTGCATCAATCAGACGGAATACGATTTTTCTGAACTGTCCTCCGGAGAAGCTGCTGTCGTTGGATAGAGTAGCGAAGCGGCTGGTGTTTTTTTTTTTACTTTTTTTTGGAAAGATTACCCCACTGGACCCTGTATATCAGAATGTCACGCGGAAAATGGAAGTTAAATCTTGATATCTTCGGGCGGAAGAATGGGGAAGAAGTTCAGTCAGGAGTCATGAAGGTGTAGTCGGAGAATCGGTTTCCGGAAGGATAGAAGCCAATGCATGAACAAGGGCTCATTTACACCGTTCTCATGACATGGGAGATGGGTCTGAAAATGAACGAATATTAGAACCACATTTGAGAAGATGATCTAGAAGGGTGTGTAGTGGAGATAGACGCAGAGAGGATGAACGGTAAACAGTAGCTGCAGACATTAAGTCTACACTTCAAGAATTGCCTGAGGTCGAGAGTGGATCCACGGACTTTGAAGATACAGCTAATTGATTGTATTAGTTATGATAAAGGTGCAGCATACCGTGTGAGCTGTCCGAATAAGGGTCGTCAACAGAATATTCAACTGAGTCTATCTGCAGAATAGTCTATGTGCCGAGACAAGTAGTAGAGACGATCATGGAGAAATATCAGTATAATATTCACCGAGTGTTGGTTGATGTTTATTGTTATGGTTGAGCAGTTGTCTACACAGAAGAGATAACCACATCAGCCAATGAATGGCAATAACGAACATGAAAGAGAAAGGTCTCGAGAGTCTTTGCCCACGGTACAATAAGTAAAAAATTCAATCGCAATTTGATAGTATGCATAAAATTATTCAAAGAGATGAAGAAGTTAGATGCCCTGTTGTGCTCTCTTTCGACCGCCCTATCACCTGACGATGATAAATATTTGTGTGGAACAAGGAAATGTGACTTTTGGATTTCATTTGATGTAGGCCAGTAGCGCGCATAATCAGCCTACGATTCTCTCAACACGCCTGTCACTTATAAGACCATATAAGAGCATAAGCAGGCGAAGTATGCAAAACAAGGGAGAAAAGGGCTGTGCGCTTAGCGTGGCAGGCAAGTACCGCCAACCACTGCATGGTCTAGGCCCAATCCCTAACTTCCTAACTTCAGCCTTGCAGATCCTTATCCTCAGTTTTTATCCACCACGATAACCTTCCCTCTCGTGTAACTACTGTCAGACCACTTTCGATGTGTAGTGCTCATATGTGTAGTGCTCATACCCTTCGTTTCAGGAAGAATAAACCATCGTCATGGAACAATTAGAACACGATATCTCACATTTAACCCTAGAAGTGCGCCTAGTTATAGTAGGCTACACCAAGTCATTGATATCTCCCGAATAATTTATTTCAGAGTGGCCAGACTGGTGATAGTGTCTCTATGGAAAACGAACTTGAAACATCACAACCAGAAAATGTTGAAAACTCCTCACTGGCGACGTCAACTGAGACTACTGCTACAGTTATCCTCAATCGCGCCAATACCGCATGAACTGTTGGAATAAGTCGCAACCGGAGCTATGAATAGAGGCTCAGCTTCAAGTACGAAGGT
>QLPG01006344.1:0-16376 GCA_003314385.1 Gomphus sp. MG54
CTATTATAACCACTGATGCCAGCCAACACTGAGGCTCATACTGGGAGACTGTTAAATCCGTGTGTTGGCGCTTAGCTAGAGACTTCCGGAAGGGGTTTTCGGGGGGGTTCCGATAGGGTTCTGGGGGGAAGTTCATATCCCAAAGGTGGGGGTGAGGATCGAAATCGGGTCGGAGTCAGATTGGAATTGGAGGAGACAGAAGTCAGGAATGCCGGGGGTCTTGGGGCTGTTCACAGTATAGGGTGGTACGAGTGGTTCGAGGTCGCAGGGACTTGGCTTCAACTTATGTGTTGCACCCTCCTCGATCGTCTGTCCCTAATTTCGGAAAGTCGGAAAGTTTACCGGAAACTAATTGGAAACTACAATGCAAATTAAGTCGATATTTGTACTGGTGAATAGTCCAGTCGACTGGGAGACTATATACATGTGACTATCCTTGTACTATCTTGCCGGTCATAAAACAAGGAGAAGGAGAGTACAAGGGGTCAATATAAAGGAGAAAACAAGGGAGTGAGGTATGTGATGGTCCTGCACGTCGGTTATCAAAGTAATGTAACCTTGACTTCGGAGTCTTTGGAGGTTTGGAATTGCGGAACCTCAGAATGTATGTCGGACCTCCAGAAATCTGTTATTCAGGCTTTGGGTGATCGGAAAGGTCCCGGAAATGGTGCAGGTGGTTGTGGGGTTTAATGTGGGTTTGTTTGGCAGCATGGGCCATAACAGAGACAAAGTATACCTCAATGTGAGTGACATCTAAACCAACCAATCATCAAAGAAGTTGGCACATGGGTGACTCAGCCCCTACCTCATCGAAGAGCAAGTTGGGATGCACGTGTACTGCCTCCAACTCCCAAAATGCCTAACCATCTTCACCCCAGTGCTAGCAGACCCAAACCCAGGCAGGCATTGACCACCCCCATCCCAACCAGTCCTATACAATGACAAAAAACACTTTGAGGTTGAACAAATACTTGACAGCTGAATGAGAGCTAACTGGTTTGTTTTGGAACCATTGATGATTTAACCCAAGAAGCATGACAAAACTTTAGTGTGAATAAAGCCTAATCAAGTTCTCTGACAATATGATAGCAAGTTAATGCCAGTCCAGGTTGTTGTCCAAAAAGAATTGTTTAGAGGTGGCCTTGACAGGTACCTTGTCAATCACATGTAGGAATAATAGTTTATGAGCGTAAACTATTAGTTCTACCCTTGCCTAGGATTATTTCCACTGATGTTCTATATAATCTGATTTAGTTCTTTTACTATGTTTTTGCATATCTTTTCTGTTTAAGCTGAGAACCTTCCACTTCAGTAGAAGGGTGAGATTTACTCTTTGGAATAAATGTTAGGAACCATATGCCAGCATACCCAAATATTCATTTCAGCCCACTCAGCCCAACTCTGCCCTCACTCGCCTATCCAACTATTACGCCCTCAGCCCATGGACTATATGCACCTCATGTATCTGTCTTGGCATCACATGCTCCTGTCAATTCACTCCACTCATTTACGTCACACTCCATATGCTCATAATTCCATTCTGTCTTCATTTACATTTAATATCCTTTCATTTATGTTCCGCTCCACTTTCATTTATTTGCAATTCTGCTCTGTCTCTTATATCCAATCTGCTATTATGTTCCTTAGGGTAACTCCATTGGGAATTGGGGTCACATGTCACTCCCCAATGTCACAGAGGAGATCAAGATTGGGATGTAGTATTTCTGTTCTCGCTTTTCATGATCCTCGGCTTTCTTATTCTATGATAGGAATCTAGTCGACTCCTAGTAGATTTGAAAGTAGTATAAAGATCTTGTACATTCAGTAGTTCAGTCCTCAGTCAGATAATCGACTTTGATTCTTGACTAAGCTTTTCTCTGTCCTGCTATTCTGAAATTAGGGACCAGTGCGATCTGGTGGGTGCAACATACAAGTTGAAGCCATGCCCTGCTCTGAACCTCACTATTGTTTATCTTTGGGAGATTTTAAGTTTAATTACAATTATGTCATTCCTTTACATCGTAACAATAAACCTCCATTTTCCAAAGGGTCTCCAGATCTTTTGACAGAAAGGGTGGCAACTGGTCTTTGGACCAATGTACCTAGTGATTGGCACGGGTAAACCCTGGGTATTTTGTGCCTACCCATACCCGTACCTGAGAATACCCGTACCCTTAGCAATGGGTAGCGGGTTATTGCAGGTACGGGTATGGGTACCCATGGGTTTAACGGGTATTGCTGTTACCCGTGACCCACAACGGGTATTGTTCTTACCCGCCAGTTCAGGACAGAGCTGCAGACAATGCATGGATGATGTTCAACCTTTGAGGCTGATGACACTTCCCAGACAACTTTGACACGTTTAGCGTAGATGCCCCAGGTGCGATGTGGATGTGGGAGGTCAATCACGGCGGATTTGGGTATGTTTTGATGGTTATACAGTTTACAAATTCTGACTTGTGTGACACTCGCCGGCCCCCCTCACTTACACCACCATCTCTTTCCCTACTAACCTCTCCCACCCAGCAATGGTGAATTCGAAATGACGACCTCCCTCTCCAACAATTCCTTTGTCCAAAATTCTGTACTCCACATCGTCCCCACACTCACCTCACTCTCGATCCCGGGAGGCAACGCATGCATGGCCAATTCCCTCCCACTATTCAGAATAACTCCCAAACCGTGGCACTGCAGAACCCCTGGCTTGGCCACCCTAACAGTGCGCCGTTCGACCAGCGTACGTGTGGCGCTGTTTCCATACTCACACTCCCGCCTTTTCTGATATGCATGGCTGGATAGCCTTCTTCCTCATTATTAATGTCGCAGTAGGAGGGTAAAAAAATTATCTTCACAACATATGCTATACCGTTGTATTGACTTCTTCATAGGACGAACGGATGGTATCCCGATAATGTAGGCGGAAAGCCATGGGTCAACGGCTCGGCGAGTGAGTTGGCACCATGGTGCCCATAAATATCTGCTAAGCTACTACATCCCTCCCCGCAGCTGCGATGCACGACTTTGCTCTCGTGCAGGATAAGTGGTACCCCTTGTGGCCCACGAACCTGCGCATATGGCACATACAATGCGTATGATGCGTACAGCGCATATGGTGCATATGGCGTGTACGACGCATATGGTGCATATGGCGTGTACGACGCATATGGTGCATATGGCGTGTACGACGCGTATGGCGCATACGGTGTATACGACGCGTACGGCGCATACGACGCGTACGATGCATACAGTGCATACGATGCATATGACACGTATGGTGCGTACAACACATATGGCGCATACGACACGTACAATGCATACGACACGTATGGCACGTATGGGGCATATGCGCCATACATGTAACTAAAAAATAGGCTGTCAGTATATTTATTTCTTATAAAAAGAGCATGTGCTCACCGTGTACACTGATGTTCTGATTTCCATCAATCCGGTGGATACTGAAAATATATACACACCTATGAAATTAAAACTAAGTGAGAAAAGCCCAAAGTAACGTGTCTGGGTAGTTAATATAAGTATGAAGACTCTTCAATTGTCGAAGACAAGACCGACCAATATAAAAAATATCTTTCCAAAAGAACGTGGGTGATTCCAAATAAAGTTGATCTGAGATAGGTAATTAGGAAATATGGCAGCATCGGCACATGGATTGAAACCTATAGGTTTCGGCCCAAGGTTCTCCGAGGTGCTCAAGTCACTGATAGGGAAAACCTTGCATGTTCGGCAGAGTTCCAGCAACACCTGGAGTATGAACTGGCAACCTGGGGCTAGAAGAGCCCTATTTTCAGTGAGTTGGGTTTCTAGAGCCCGCATGAAACCATGGTCAGGTTGCAGAATCAAGTTTTCATGATTCCCAGTGAGAATCCGTGCTGGCTACATCATTTGGACATCAAAATTCAGTGCTAAATGCGCTTATATAACTGAGGTTCAGCGCTAACCTCGCTTATATAAGTGAATATAAGTGAGGTTAGTGCTGACCCTTGGTTATATAAGCATACCCGCCTGCGGGTATGGGTTTGGGCCGGGTTGGAAATCCTGACCCTGACCCTTACCCACACTACCCATACCCATTACCCGCGCAGGTTTCCAATACCTGCACCAATCAATAAATGTACCTAAGTGGTTCTTCGGACCAACTTATATAAGAGTGCTTCCTGCACTAGATAATCCAGTGGATTATAGATGAGAGTAAGATTGATTGATTAATTACTTTTACACTACAGAACTAGCCTATATATACTAATTCTAAGCTGATTATATAACTCCCCAATAAGGCAAGACTTTTCTGAAATTAGTGGAAGGGTGTGGAAAGGAATGGAAAGGAATGGAAGCCTGTGGAAGTCACAATGTCACCCTGTAATCACTAGTAATAAACAAATAAGCAATACATACAGGCTCCCCACCTCATTGCTGATTTCTATTACCTGCACCCTTGTACCCCCTGCCAAATTTGCTCAATGGCTGCATCTACCTTCAAATCTTGCATGCCTGTCCCACCTGTCAAGCGTTGGGTACTGATGGACTTTGGTACTGCCGAGGGGTGTTGGCGGAAGGTCAGGTGGACTATGGCCAAGTCCTGCAGGCCAAGAGTAGTGGCATTGGCTTTAACGTACTTGTGCGCTGCACCCTACTTGCCATGCATGCCACTGTATTTGCAACAGACAGATACTTGGGGGGATGCTGAGGATGCCGGCCCGAGTCGAGGACTTAACAGAAGAGAAGAAGGTAGAAGGGCCTAAGCCTAGTTGATACCCAGAATGAGGAAATATGTACATGTATGTCCTACTTATATAGGTTAAGAAGCAACATGTGGAATAAGGAATGTGGGACAACAAGGTATGCAGAGCATGTGGTTATTGTCCACAACGAACAAAATCAGAACAAGGAATGCAAAGTGGGGATAGAACAATAAAAGACAGGATAATAGATTCGTGACTCAAGATGGGACAATAGGGAGTGGCCGGGTATAAAACAATGGGGTCGTGTCTGAGGATAATACAAGGACAGGAAGTCCCGAGGTGAAATGGACTGAGGAGTGTGGATGGCGGATGTACCGAGCCGAGACCAGCACACCAAGTGTTATGCATGCGGTGTGGACACTTGTACGTGGACGTAGGATGGTTGCTCGGTCGGCGTTGGTGAATAATTGGGACCTCGGTACGTGTACTTGACACCACCCATTGGAATCAATGCATCTGAGACACCACATTCTAGAGGGGGGGTGATGTCAGGAGAACCCCTAAGATTAGATCCCAATACCATACTGATTGAGGTCCCTACCCACCAACTGAGATTCATTTGGCATACACCTGATCAGCACTACAGAGACACATGCCAAATAAGTGTTATGTTAGCAGTGTTATGATGTGAAGGAATGATGTAATCATTACTAATGTAAAATCTCCCAAAGATAAGTCAATGGTGAGGTTCAGGGCAGGGTATGGCTTCAACTTGTATGTTGCGCCTACCGGGTCACACTGGCCCTAATTTCAGAAAGGCAAGAAAGAGAATTAGCTAGTAGAAA
Organism: Gomphus sp. MG54; assembly: GCA_003314385.1. Lineage (NCBI taxonomy): Eukaryota > Fungi > Basidiomycota > Agaricomycetes > Gomphales > Gomphaceae > Gomphus > Gomphus sp. MG54. The sequence goes on from QLPG01006344.1 coordinate 5,543, forward strand.
ATCAAGGTTGATTATCTGACTGAGGAATGAACTACTGAGTACAAGATCTTTATACTACTTTCAAATCTAATAGGAGTCAACTAGATTCCTATAATCGAATGAGAAAGCCGAGGATTGTGAAAAGTGAGAACAGAAATACTACATCCCAAATAATGATCTCCTCCATGACATTGGGGAGTGATGTGTCACTCCAATTCCCAATGGAGTTACCCTAAGGAATGTAATAGCAGATAGGATATAAGAGACTGAGCGGAATTGTGAATAAATGAAAGTGAAGTGGAATGTAAATGAAAGGATATTAAACATAAATGAAGGTGGAATGGAATTGTGAGCATATGGAGTGTGATGTAAATGAGTGGAGTGAATTGACAGGAGCATGTGATGCCAAGACGGATATATGAGGTACATATAGTCCATAGGCTGAGGGTGTATAGTTGGATAGGTGAGCGAGGGCATAGTTGGGCTGAGTGGGCTGAAATGAATAGTTGGGCATGCTGGCATACGGTTCCTAACAGTATCCCCCCCTTACGGCTGAGTTCTATGAGGCCATGGAAATGAAGTTCTAGAATGGTGGCCCTGTTGGAGTTTGGAAATGCAAAAGTATATAAGAGAAGTCATGAGGGAGTTTGGGTGGTAACCATTCGACACAATGGAACCCTCATACATCAACCCTGCCTATGTGCAGAAGCTCATGGGTCTCTACCCTTCGCCAATCATGTGCTATCTCAGAGGTGAAACCACCCTCCCCATTACCATCCCATCCCCTTCATCATCAACCATTGAGTGCAGCCAAGTGCTACTCAAACAGGACCATATCGATGTGCGAGATCCCTGGGTTGAAGGGGCCAATTCGAAAAGTGCAAAGGTGAGTAAAGTATTGCCTCAGAATTAATCTTTTTCTGATTGCTTGTTTGCAGTATGCTCGTCTTCAAATGAGGAATGACGAGGGTGACATGAACAGCATATTCTATCAAAAGGCAAGGTTGGGTGAAGAAGATGACCGCATGCCTTGGTCCCATAGATGGGTGGTCAAAAAACCCTGCAAACACTGCAAAAATCGAGACAACACTTGTCTACAGAAATGGGACACTAATTTGGATATGGGAGCTTGTGTATGGTGTAGTGAGAGGGGTGTGGGCTGCTCTATAAATGTATGAGGTAGGGGCACTAGTAAGAGGAAGGATAAGGGAAAGGCAAGGAATAGTGAGGTTGAGGGAAGTCCGAGGAAGAAAAGGGTGAGGGAAGAAGATACACCTGAGGTTTGGGATTTGGATGGGCCCAGACCTTAGAAAAGGACAAGGACGTGTACTCCCCTCTAGTTCCCATTTGTCATCCTCTCCACTTCCTGACCCATCTACCCTCTTACCACCATTGGCGGAACCAACACCACAATTAAGGGTGTCAACCCCCAAGCCTCCACCCCCTCCACCACCAACACCTTCCGTTCCTACTCCTCCTCCACCTCCTCCTTCACTGCCTCCCATGGTCATCCCCCTTCCTCTCCCCATTGTCCCTGCACCTCCCCAGCCCTCCCCAGTCATCACCTTAACTATAGCTCTGGTGGAGCTCAAGCATTCGGTCAATGAACTTCAGCTTGAAGTGGCAGATAGCAAGCATGAAAACGCTGAGCTGAGGATGACCAACGATGAATTGTGAGTGGAGGTAAGAAACTTGCCATTGCAGATCGGTTACCAGACATCCACCAGTGCAAACATTGTACAGGGAACATCTAGGGTATGAGGAACTTGGGAACATTGGGCATTTCTGAAAACCCGAGGAGTGCCTTTGATGAGCCTGAGGGTGATGGAGAAGTAGAATTAGGATTGTAGAATAGTGTGGGTGACTTAATTGTATAATTGAATTTGACTTGAACGTGAATATTGGGTGAGAGGTTTGGAATTAAGAGTTGAATTTTAGTAAGGAATGATGGAATGGAAACCGAGAGTTGAACTTGAAAGTGGAAAGAAGAAGCTGAATTGCGAGTTGGAATGTGTTTTGGAACCATTAATGATTTAACCTGAGAGGCGTGACAAAACTTTGGTGTGATAAAAGCCTGATCAAGTTCTCCTACAAGACGATAGCAAGTGAATGCCAGTCTGGGTTGTTGTCCAAAAAGAATTGTTTAGAGGGGGCCTTGGCAGGTGCCATGTCAATTATGTGTAGGAATAATAGTTTATGAGCATAAACTATTAGTTCTACCCTTGCCTAGGATTATTTCCACTTGATGTTCTGTATATTCTGGGTTCAGTTCTTTTACTATGTTTTTGCATACCTTTTCTGTTATAGCCGAGAACCTTCTACTTCGGTAGAAGGGTGAGCTTCACTCTTCAGAATGAACCTCAGTTTTGCCAATTGGTCTTTGGACCTCTTGATGGAAAGGGTGGCAACTGGTATTTGGACCAATGTACCTAAGTGTTAAATCTGCATGTTGGTACTTAGCTAGGGGCTTCCGGAAGGGTTTCTGGAGGGTTCCAAAGGGTCTCCAAAGGGGATTTGCACTTTGGGGACAAAGGGCTATGGTCACGGATTCGGAATTGGAATTGGAAAGGGGGGCAGAAGTGCCAGAAAGGGGGGACTGTTCACCATATAGAGAGGTACGAGTGGTTCAAGGTCGCAGGGACTTAGCTTCAACTTATGTGTTGCACCCTCCTCGATCATCTGTCCCTAATTTTGGAAAGTTGGAAAGTTACTGGAACTTAATCAGAAACTATGATGCAGAATTAAGTCGATATTTGTACTGGCGAATAGTCCAGTCGACCGGTGACTTATATACATGTATCTAGTCTTGTACTATCTTTTGCCAAGTAAAGACAAGGGAGGGAAGAGAGTACAAGGGGCAATATAAAATGAAAAACAAGGGAGCAAGGTACGCAATGATCCTGCATGTCATTTATCAAAGGAGCATTGACTTCAGAATCTTTGGAGGTTCGGAAATGCAGAACCTCAGAATGCGGGATTCAGAAAGTGGTTATTTGGGCTTGGGGTGGTCGGAAAGGTCCCAGAATCGGTGCAGGTGGTTGTGGGGTTTAATGTGGTTTTATTTGGTGGCATGGGCCATAACAGTATCCCTCTACTAGGACTGAGCCCTTGAGGTCCTAAGCTTAAATGAGGCGGTAATTAAGACAGACATTATTGTGGGAGCTTCTTGACTGCTTCCTGGGGTGACTTGATTGATAAGCGCTTGATGGTTCATTGCCTATAAAAGGGGGGTGTTTGCAGAACTTGGAGGGACCTTTCCTCAATGGAGATTACAAATTCCCATCCTTTGGAACCCCTCTGGGATATTTCTGGGATACCTCTTCATGGCTTGGGGGAGGGGTTGAGTGAGGCACGGTATTTGCATGCCCTTGATGAAGAGTTGAGCGTTCTTCATGCCCATACTATCAGGCTCCGTGATTACTATGGTGTGTGGTGTCCTCATTGGGGTCTCTTTTCTCTTATTGAAATTGTTCCATAGCAGGCTATCTTATGAAGCGGTCATCATCCAGGGCAGTCCCTTGTTGGGATTCGGGGCATGGCGTGGCTTCTGATGGTTCGGGAGAGGGGGCGAGTGGTTCAGAGGTACTCGAGCGTATTTCTGTTTATCTGGCTTGATTGGATTAGTACTGGGAGGACCTGCAATATTTCTCAAATCTCCTCACCCAACATGATCATTACTTATCCCATTTGACGACTACCGGGGCTTGCTTGGAGGATGTAAGGTTGATCGGGAACCTTGCAGACATATTATTGTCATTTTTGAAGGAAGATCGGGGGCTTGATGCTTTGTTTCTGGATGATGTGGATTGGTTGCTTGTCGCTCAGGTAGTGAGTCGGTTGGCTCCGATGGGTGACTAGGTTTGGGACAGAGAGAGGCTTGTTGGTCGGGATGGGGGTGTTGATTAGATCATTTCTCCCTGTATGATATGGTGTCATGAATTTGTGGTTTTGGATTTTGGTTGCAACTATTCCTAATTCTGGTGGTCGGTGTCATGGAGGTCATGGTGTTCATTTTTGTTCGTTTCACCAGATGGTCACCTGGACGGCAGTGGAGTCGTCAGGGTTCGGGGATGTCCTGCAATCCAAGTCTTGGTTGAATTGTGTTAAGTTCAGTTCATATTAACATTCTAGCAAGGAGAGTTCTAGTCTAAGAGAATCTACACATGGTACCATTTTTTCTAAGGGATGGTATGGGATTCCATGGTGTTCAGGGTTCTTCCTGAGCAGAGTTTTTTGGAGGGTTGGATTGAGCACTGAGTGAAAACTGCTGGCTCCATGGTGCCAAGAATCAGTTAGGATAAGTCTAAACGAGTAGTACTCAATGCCCAGTCAATCAATGGATCGTAGTGGGTGAGCATATGGTCCTTGCAACTATAATTTTGATGGGGTTTGGAGGGTCGGAGTGTTTCCACAGAAACAGGTCGAAATATTTTCGACAGTTGGTCATGGGGGGTCATATTCCTGAAAAGGTCAGATGCGTTGTTTTGTTTTACTTCCTTTAGCACAGTTGGTGTTCAATGCAAACAACTGGTGCTGGAGTCGGGAGCCTAGCTTCTTATTCCTCGGTTTCCAAAGTGTCCAATGTCTTGGGCTCTTCTTCAACTTCTTCCATCACGGAGGCTGCTCATCCTTTGGTGACCATGGTGGTGGATCTTGGGCATTCCTTGGCTGAGTGGCCCAACCTGCCACAGAAGAGGCAGAGGTTTTGTTCGAAGCAGCGTTGCTGTTCTTGCGGTGTAAGTTTTCCATCTTTTCTGATTTTGGACAAAAGGTCTGTGCTGCCACTGGACAGGGTCATGGGTTGGCCTACATTGGCCGTCTTATTGCCCACATTAGGGGTCAAATATGTGGTCATGGGGGTCCTCCCTCTGTCGTAGGGGTGGTCGAAGTTCTGGGTGGAGAAGGGCTCTCTGGTGATTTCCGATCATCGCTCCCAGTAGCAGGCATCAATGGATTGGGACAGGAGACGGAGTTGGAGCAGGGAATGGGGCTTTCCTACTCTGGAGATCTCGTCCTTGATTCTGCTGGGGAGTCTGTTGTAGAACTGGCGACGAAGTGCAGCATCGCCCCAGTAGACGTGGGCGGCTAGTCAATTGATTTTGACTACATATTTTGTGATGCGCTGGTTGTCGCGCATGCAGAGGTTCTCAAGGTCTGCTTTGGCCTCTCCCTCTGGGTCATGGGGGCCGAAGTTGGTTTTGAGTTCATTCACGAACTCCTCATAGTCATGGAGCCAGTCTGGCTCATCAGGGGCAGAGAGGGCTGGTTCAAACCAGTCCAGGGTGGTACCGGTCAGGTACGACAGTACGTAGGTTACCTTGGCACTGTCGGTGTCGAAGGCGTCAGGGAAGTCATGGAAGTTCAGCCTACATTGCAATAAGAAGGCTTGTAGTTTCCTCAAATTGGATCCATCAAAGGTATCCAGATCCCAGACCTTGGCGGCACAGGGGGCTGATCTTCTGGGGCTGGCTAAGTTGCTTGCCAGCATAACGAGGGCCTGAGTGAGGTCAGGCACAACATTGGGTCCTAAGGTAGGGGCCCCTCCTGGGTGTGCAGGAGGTGGTGGTGCTACAGCAGGTGGTTGGATGACAGGGGTGGTGCAGCGAGTGGAGGTACGACAGGTGGTGTAACGAATGGTGGTACTACAGGTGGTAGTGCCACGTGTGGAGATGCGAAGGGTGGCAGTATGAAGGGGGGAGATGCAAACGGGGGTGGTGCCGATGCGGTTAATGGCACCACTGTAGATGGTCCTGAACTGGATTGCATCTCCAAGGGCGATGATTGTTGAGTCGCTGGGGGGTGGTTTACAAGGAATAAGTTGGTCAAATTTGAATGCAGGTGTTGATCTGTGTCCGAGAATCCAGAGTCGGATGAGGGCTCCAGGGGGTGTGCTGGGGTCTGAGGTGTCTGGAAACTTGGTCGGGGGGTGGACAGTTCTTGGGGGATGGATGCATGGCAGGCAGATGCCTGAGTGATTGTCTGCAAAACTTGGTCAGGGGGTGGACAGTTCTTGGGGGATGGATGCATGGCAGGCAGATGCCTGAGTGATTGTCTGCATGGCTTGTGAACATGTGATAGGTCTCATGCTTTATGACGATCAGGAGTGTAAGTACGAATATACTGTTAAATCTGCATGTTGGCGCCTAGCTAGGGGCTTCCGGAAGGGTTTTGTTAAATCTGCATGTTGGCGCTTAGCTAGAGGCTTCCGGAAGGGTTTCCAGAGGGTTCTGAATGGTTTCTGAAGGGAGAGTTTGTACTCCGGGGATGGAGAGGTTAAGGGTCGGACTCGGGATGGGAATTGGAATGGGGATGGGAGTCGGGAAGCACTGGGGGTCTTAAGACTGTTTGCAGTATAGGGTGATACGAGTGGTTCGAGGTCGCAGGGACTTGGCTTTAACTTATGTGTTGCACCCTCCTCGATCGTCTGTCTCTAATTTCGGAGAGTCGGAAAGTTTACCAGAACTTAATCGGAAACTGTGACGCAGAATTAAGTCGATATTCATACTGGCGAATAGTCCAGTCGACTGGTGACTTATATACATGTGTCTAGTCTTGTACTATCTTTTACTGAGTAAAGACAAGGGGGGGAAGAGAGTACAAGGGGCAATATAAAACAAAGAACAAAGGAGTGAGGTATGCGGTGATCCTACATGTCATCTATCAAAGGAGCAGAACCTTGACTTTGGAATCTTCAGAGGTTCAGAAACACAGAACCTCGGAATGATGTATCAGAAAACTAGAAATTGGTTATTCAGACTTTGAGCGATCGGAAAGGTCCCAGAAATGGCACAGGTGGTTGTGGGGTTCAACAACACCCCTTGGCAGTACCGAAGTCCATCAGCATCCAACTCCTGACATATATATACTAATTCTAAGCTGATTATGTAACTCCCCGATAAGGCAAGACTTTCCTGAAATTAGTGGAAGGGTGTGGAAAGGAATGGAAAGTCCTGGAAGCCTATAGAAGTTACAAGTCACCCAATGAGTCACTAAACAAGTCACTAATGAGTCATATTCCCATGACTGGTAGTCTCATGACTGGTCAAGTCACGAAATATTAATAGTATGTGAGTTGTGCTTCTGGGCTGACCTTGTGTGTAATAATTATCACGCAAACCCAGGAATTTGTTGTACAATTGAGTCTTGAGTGCTTGAACCAGCAGTTTGGCACCATTTTCCATGTATGATTGTTTGGTGCCTGGCTGTGGGTCCTTGTGGGTCCAAGGAGAAAATAAGCGAAAATTATAAGTGTTTTTGGAGGTTTTCCTTAGGCTTGAGGACTTTGATAATTTAAGAGTTAATTACTTGTAGGTAATTCACTCTTAAATGGCCAGCCAAAGCATTATAATATTTTTTTGATAGTCCAGATGAGACTGATTTAAGTTGCATTATTCCTTGGAGGAGAGGTTTGGATCTTGTAGGCTGATCTGGTTTGGAAGTCTTGTAGAAAATAAGGGAGAACTTGTTGGGTGCAAACTAGCATCTCACCCCTGAGAGACCAACCTCAATATACTGTATTATTATATCGATTTCAGTACCATTCAGTGCGCTTTTAATCTCTTAATTTTTCACAATTTTCCTTGTATTTTTACCCTCATTATTGAGGGAGTTATTCGTATTCTACTATGTACACTACTTACGGGCGCTTGTCCATGCACGACGCAACTAGCGTGGCTGGCTCCCTGGATTTGGAACCGGCAGCCTGGCTCAAACCTTCGATAGGGTCAAGGGCTGGCTGCAAGGTATATGCGGGTGAGACACGACCCGCGCAAAGCCTCCCTCCTCAGTTATTGACTATACTGAGGAGGTGAGTCGTATAATATTATGTACAAAGCCTCAGGGCTAATTTCTCTTTTATTTCTTTTGTAAGATAAATAAATTAGGTATATTTTCGAATATACATCTCAGTTATTGACTATACTGAGGAGATAAATAAATTAGCTGCCTAAAGAATTCTTCAATCCTACTGTATTTGCTCATAATCTCATCAGAACTCCCCGTTCCCTAACGGAATGAATGAATAAGAATTGAGGTTTTTTTCTTTTTTTTTCTTTTTTTTTGAACTTGAAGACAGAATGAACAGAAATGAAATGCGAGAGTGATAATGAATGGAATGAGTGAGAGTGAATGGAAGAGAAATTGTGAGGTGCTTATGGAATGGGTAATGGTCCAGGTTTGGATGGATACAACTTGTGAAAGTCTTGAATGAGCTCTGAGGCATGGTTGAGTTCTGTTGCAAGGAGCCATGAAGTTTCTTCATCTGTGCCTTCATATCCTGCCCACTGTACTAAGTACAACAACTTGCACACCGTAATCGATTTTCAAGTCGAGGATCTTAGATATCTTGAATTTGGTTTCGCCGTCGATTATGACTGGGGACGGAGGTGGTTGAATGTGATTTGGAATGGGATTAGGAGCGGCTGGCTTGAGCATTGAAATGTGGAATACAGGATGTACTGTGTTCATGTAGCCTGGGAGTTTCAGAGTAACTGAGTGAGTACCGGGACATGCAATGATTTCAAATGGACCCAAAAACTTCTCATCTAGCCTTTTTTCAGGATGGGTAGTCCTGAGGAATTTGGCCTTGATAAGCGCAAGACTGCCAATAGGAAAGTCTGGAGATGGAAGTCATTTAGCATCAGCTGAGGTCTGGTACATTTGTTGAGCATCAAGGATATTGGTTTAAATTTGCTGGTGCAACTCGTCCAGGTCAATTATGAAGTCTTGCACTCGTGATGAAGCAAGGTCGCATTTGGGATGAATGGTGAGATTGGGATGATAGCCTTTGTTGGTAAAGAAAGGCGAGACTCCAGTGGTGGCACTGGGAGTGTTGTTATAGGCAAACTCTGCAAGGGGCAATAGTGAAGCCCAATTGTCTTGTTAATAGTTGCAATAGACACGAAGGTACTGTTCTAATGTCTGATTAGTATGCTTGGTCTGACCATCGCCTTCTGGGTGATATCCTGAGGTGAAATGCAACTTCATATGGAGGGCTTTCCCAAGAGAATGCCAGAAGTGGGACATGAATTCCGAGCCTCCATCTGAAGTGATGTGGGAAGGAATGCCATGTTTGGAGAATATGTGAAGAATGAAGAGTTCTGCAAGCTGAGTGGAAGTGATGGTGATGGAAGTGGGAATGAAGATAGACTGTTTGGAGAAGTGGTCGACAATGACTAGGATGGCCATGAATCCCGAGGATGTGGGGAGCTGTTCAATGAAGTCCATGGATATCAAGTTCCAGGGCTTGTCTGGCACTGGAAGCTGTTTGAGCAATCCATAAGGCTTGTGATGTTGTGATTTATTCCACATACATGTCGTATAGGATTTGCAGTAGTCTTTGATGAATGACCTCATGCCAGGCCAATTGTAGTCGTGTCCAATGAGGTCTATGGTTTTGTTAATTCCAAAGTGTCCAGAAAGAATGTGATCATGCTTATGTTGTAACACATGTAAGTGTAAGTCTTGGGCCTCAGGAACATAGATGTGATCATTGAATAGTAACAGACCATTGGAATTAGTCTGCCACTTCAGGTCATTGTTATTCATGAGGTGTTTCTGGGCTAAGGAGTTGGAGGGAAGATGATGTTTAATGTCATTTAGGATACGCTCAGTGTCCATAAGAGTCGAGGTCCTCAGTACGGGTTCGACGAGGCTCGTGGCTCAAAGGGACATGGTCAGCTGATGTTGAGAGAAGATGGGTCGAAGGTTCTGGGGATTAATAGTGGTATAGTCGCTCATCCCCTCCTTAAGTTAGACATCCCATTATCTAGTGAGTGAATCAGGCTTAGTGCCCAAATGACCTGGTCTGAAATGAATGATGAGATTCAACTGAGAAAGGTATTCTGACCACCTAGCTTGACATCTAGTCAACAACTTGGTTGTACAAAAGTACTCCAAGTTCTTATGATCAGTGATGACATTGACAGGGTCACCGGAACCTTCTAAGTAGTGACACCACTTTTGAAAAGCTTTGAAAATTGCAAGCAGTTCTTTATTGTGAATGTCATAATTGAGTTCGGGGGAAGTGAAAGTTGGGGAATGAAATGTGACAGGATAAAGCTTGCAGTCTGGAGAATGTTGAGAGAGTATAGCTGCTAAAGCATAATCTGACACATCTGTCTCTACAATCAAGGGCAAATCAGGAGTCCAATGAGTTAAGATGGGGGCAGATGTGAATGCCAGTTTCAGCTTATTAATTGCATCTCTATACCCCTCACTCCAATTCCATGCCAGACCTTTGCGAGTGAGTCAAGTGAGGGGAGTTGTAATGGAGGAATAGTTGAAAATGAATCTTCAATAGAAGTTTGCAAATCTGAGGAATGATTGGACATCCTTGACTTTTCACAGCTCAGGCCATTGAGTGATGCATTTGACATTGTCCTCTACCATTGTAAGACCCTCGGGTGATAGGATATATCTGAGGTATTCAACAGACGTTTGGTGGAAGGAACATTTGTCTTCTCGATGTCAGGAACCGTACGCCGGCAAAGCCGACTATTCAATTCAGCCCACTCAGCCCAACTCCGCTCTCGCTCGCCCATCCAACCATACGCCCTCAGCCCACAGACTATATGCACCTCGTGTATCCATCTTGGCGTCACATGCTCCTGTCAAACCACTCCACTCATTTACGTCACATCCCATATGCTCGTTATTCCGTTCTGTCTCCATTTATGTTTCATATCCTTCATTTACATTTCATTCCCTTTTCATCTATTCGCATTTCCACTCAGTCCTTTATGTCCGATCCGCTATTACATTCCTTAGGGTAACTCCATTGGGAATCTGAGTGACATGTCACTCAACAATGTCACGGAGGAGATCATTATTTGGACATAGTATTTCTGTTTCTCAC